>JACEVL010000131.1:401478-483978 GCA_020284085.1 Aporrectodea caliginosa | reverse complement strand
ATGTCAAGACATGGATGGCACAAGGCACCGCAGTGGATGGTTTGGCCGGAAGACATCCATCGCATGCATCCACTGCTCAACATGAACAAGGTAACCAACTATCCATCTTCAATCCATGGCTGATTTTCTTTCTCAATAAAACGACTATAGCCTAAATCGTAATCGTAAACTTCACATTTCTAAAGACAAATTTTAAAGCTTAGTGAAAGGCACCAGCTTATTCACAAGGAATGCAGCTGGCAATATGCCTTATAAGTAACTTAATGTTTGCAGGTTCTGGCTGGAATTTACAATCCTGGCGATGGTCACATCGATCCATATTCGCTGACGCAGGCTCTTGCCATTGGAGCGAGACGAAACGGAGCACAGATCCTACAGGAGACACCGGTCACTGGTCTCACCCAGAAGGCGGATGGATCCTGGGATGTCGACACACCACAGGGAACCATACGAGCCGAACGGATAGTCAATGTCACCGGTAGCATAATTATACGACGAACAGCGAAATATAACACATCACCACCACCACGACCTTCAACCACCACCACCACCGGCTACTACTACACTACTACCACTATCACTACTATAAACACTACCATCATTACAACCACCACCATCAATACCACCACCACCGACACCACTATCACCACCGCCACCATCCGTACCACCACCACCACCTCCACCACTTCCACCACCACCACCACCACCACCACCACCACCATGACCACCATCACTACCATCACCACCATCACTACCACCACCACCATCACTACCACCACCACCATCACTACCACCATCATCACTACCACCGCCACCATAACCACCATCGCCACCATCTCTACCACCACCACCATCACAACCTACATCATCATCACAGCCATCACCACCGTCGTCGTCCTCGGCATCTTCGGCATCGTCATAGTCTTCTCAGACTCTTCTGCATCATTACTAGTATCGTCATCTTCAGTTATCGTTATCGTCTTTGTCAGCACATTATTATCTTCACGGTTCACCCTTGTCGACATCGTTGTTGCTTGCGCCATTGGTCAATAATTATAGTCAATAATGAGTTTTAATTAGGCTGACTGGCAAACTGTGCGACAGATTTAAATGATGAGAATATTCAAGGTTAACTGATAAGAAAATATTCATTTTGACTGATGAAGGCATACCCGTTAACTGATAAGAAATATTCGGGTTAATAATTGATAAGAAAACGATCAGGTCAACTTATGAAAATATTCATTTTAACTGATGAAAATATACCAGATAACTGATAAGAAAATATTCGGGCTAATTGATGAAAATAATTATACAGGCTAACGAATTAGAAAATAACCTGTTTAATCAGTTAAAATAACCAAGTTAAACTTAATAGTGTTTAGGTGAATATATTTATCAAAATACTCAGATCAACTGATGAAATGCTCAAGTTTATTGAAATATTTTGGTCGTTCAAATCAAGGCGTGCCTATCTCTGTCGTTATTAAGCTGGATGGCCAATTTATCTAAACGCCTTTGCGATACAGCACATCTTCGAAAATGCCTTTAGCAGCTGCCATATATAAGAATCTTCTTTGACCTTACGTCAAAACAGGTTTCTGGGCACGTGAGTTCGGACAGATGGTTGGCCTTGACCTTCCGGTTATTCCAGTTCATCACCAGTACTTCATAACCTCTCCGATCCCCGAAGTCCAGAAACTGACAGCGGAACTGCCCGTCATCCGCGACCTTGATGGGTCGTACTACCTGCGCCAGGAGAAGGATGGACTGCTGATGGGACCCTACGAACACCAGGACAAGATGGTCCTCTGCGACAAGTGGTACACGGATGGAGTGCCACCAGGTATGCAGAGAATGGATACGTTCTTCTTCACATGCATGTATGTGTGTATCTATGTATGTATTTATGTGTGCATGATGTATGTATGTAGATGTGTATGTGTGTATGTATGCATGTATGTATGCGTGTATGTAGGTGTGTATGTGTATGTATGTGTGCACGTGTTCATGCATGAATGTATGCATGTATGTATATATGTATGTATGTATGCATGCATACATACACATAGGCGTAGCTACATGAAGGCAGGAGGAGGCAATTGCCTCCTCTTGGTTTTTCCATATAGTGGAGTTTCAATTGATCAACGACGCAAATGACCAGGATTTTGGCAAGTTGCCTCCTCTTGAATCTTGAATTGAAGTGTTGTGTTTCGTTGTTAGTCGCCTGTGTTCGAGATCAAGTGGTAAAGTGGGAAAAATGATCTGACTAAAAAAAGGTCATTGGATTTTACAAAAGTATAAAGGTGTCATCGTCGGAGTTAAAAAATGTAATGTCTAAAAAAAAGTCATATGCACTGGTCTGTGACGTGTGAAGTTGCCTCCTCTTGAATTTAAGTCTGGCTACGCCACTGTACATACATGATATTAAAGAACTGTGGAATGTCATAGTATTGCCCTAACAGTGACCATAAGTGCATACATAGGGCCTACTGCTGGTGATCGTTGACTGTTTAGTGATAGAATCCTTCTGATTGTTGTTTTAGGCTTCGGTCGTGAGCTGTTTGAGTCGGACCTCGATCGTTTGCAGGACCATATTGAAAAGGCAATGGAGATGATCCCTGTCATGAGAGACGCCCAGATCTACCGGATCGTTGCCGGACCTATCACCTACACACCGGACCTTCTACCAATGGTCGGACCCGTTAAGGGTCTCCACAATTACTGGTCGGCCATAGGATTCGGGTTCGTATATGCCACATTTCCGGTCTCTTTTGATCTAATTGAGCTAAATTAGTAATCCGAATTGTTGAAACTATTCTAATGGAACCATGGGCGTAGCCAGGAAAAAATTTCGGACGGAGTTTTTAGATTTGGGAGGGGGGTTCCATTGGAGATGGTCGCAAAAACCAAGGTTTTTTTTGTATTTCCCATGTAAAAGCATATAACACATTTTTTTGAAACTTATTTGGGGCGAGGTTGAACCCGTAAAACGACCCCCTGAATTATTTCACGCCCATACATGGAACATAGCCTACTCGAAATTGATCAAGTATAGAATTTGGTCTGGTCCAATCTCATCTTGTATAACCTATAGCACAGTAATAGTGATTTTAAAATTGTAAATAACCTATAGCGCCTCCTATAGATTGAAGAAACTAGTCATAGGCACTTAACCCTAGTATAAGTGATGTTCAAGTTAACTGAGAACAATTAGCACTCAGATATAGGCTATGTAGGCCTATCTTCGTGTGATCAGTGTAGCCTGTCTATATATTCACTCTAGTGTAGTCTATAGCATACTCACTCTAGTGCAGCATACTGTAGTCTAATCTAGTTTGGAATGAAATAGACTATGCGCGTCAGATTCGCATTCCTGTGTGACCTTGCAGGCGTTAAGAATGTTTGTACTTTGTAGTGGTGGTGGTAGTAGCCATAGGCCTACCGTAGGCGCCGAGTTGACCAAAGGACTGTGAGTGCCTAAAGCCTAAGAAAATCCGCCTCAGCAAAATTTTTTAACCTTTTTTGCTTTCTATATTTTTGCTTTGTTGGATTTGGTCAGTAGTCTGACAGAGTTATTGAAATTATCCCTTTCACAGTAGAATCTGCAATCTGACAACCTGCAGAAAAAACTCTAGAAGAGGCTAGGATAATCATAATTTGGCATAAAATATCCATCAGCTAATAAGGTCAACGAAGTCAAATTTTGCTCAAAAACATCTATCAAACTATCTTGTCTGAATTAGGCCCTATTTCACAAGCCAAACGTAAGACTGTAGATAGAAGATAGATAGGCTTAGAGAGCAGAGAAAAACAGAAGAAGTTGAAAAAGATAGCACTTGAAACTAATTTCAATTATTTCTTTCAAAAATTCCAATGGAATGTTACAATGCTACAATATACCGTCCAGTATCAATTCTTAATTCTGTTGTTTTACAATAATGTCAAAGAGATCAAGACGGTCCAGAGAGCGGAGACGACCAAGAGAAACAGCCGAGGTGGGATTGCATATCAGATCACAAAGGTACTTGCGAACCCGTTCTTGCTGAGCTCTGGACACCACGAGCAAGATCTTATACCGGATTCGAGAAGCAACGGGAAGCCAATGCTGTTCATCAGTCATATAAATTGAAATGTGACAGAGGCGAGGAAGGCGGGCAGTGAGCCTAGCTGCCGAGTTCAAGACCGATTGAATAGATGATAGTCGTACTTTTGGGAAGACCAGCTAGTAACGAATTACAGTAATCAATGCGACAGCAGGTGCAAGCATAGACTATGGCTATGAAAGCAGAGAAGGAGGAGGCAGATCTTCTGACAGGACGCAGGCACCTCAAATAGTAGCAAGAGCGCGTTAGATTCAGCAGATGATCAGAGAACGTCATACTGCTGTGTAGGGCTACATCCAAATCATGGACGCTGGAAAGTAATGGAAAATCAAGTTTGAGTTGCTGCTGTTTAGTACCAAACCAAATCAACTGGGTCTTAGAGGAGTTAAGGCAGAGCAGATTAGCAGACATCTAGAGAAAGGGTCAATAGACCCAACAAGAGCTATATAGTTGCTCTGAGAAATGCACAAAGGTTTGGACGTCATCGGCATACAGGTGATCGATGGCCAGATGTTTAGTGAGAAAGGAAGGAATATCGGCATTCAGCAGTATAGAGAACGTAAAGGATTGGGAAAAGGACCCATCCTTGTGGGACTCCGAACGTCCCAACCCAAGGCGTTCTAGAGTCTACAAGGACAACCATCGGAGTAGGCTACGGCCCGTGAGATAAAATTGAAAACAAAGAAGAGGTCCAGTAAGGTCACACGATAGCTGCAGACGGGTTGCTCGCACTGGGAGCGCTTCTGAAAGGCTTTTGCTGTGAGAAGCGCTTTATAAATAGCCAAATACAATACAATACAATAGGCCTACAATACATATTAGGAGGCCGGATTGTTCAAGATAGGGTAGGAACTGGAGAGAGACGAGTCTCTAAGGTTTTGGAAAGAAAGAAGTTGGAGATAGGACGGTAGTTTTGACAGAAATTTTGGTCGAGGTTTGATTTTTTTAAGGCAGGGAAGACAATAGCCCGCTTTTGTGATGCTGGTAGGTGGCCCTCAGTGAGAGACCTATTAAAAATGTACAATAAAAAGAGAACAATGTCATCCAAACGTGGGTAATAATAAATGGCGGAAGCGAACCCAGTTCACAGGATTTCTGGTTGGAAGAGCTGGGGGCCCGACGCAGCTCAGTCTCCCGGCTGGGGCGAAACTCAAGTGATAACAAGTTATTTGAGATTAAAATATAACAAAGACGTTATATTTTTTTATAGATAAGTAACGCCAATAGCAAATAATCTCTTAAAAACACTTTTTGCTGATGGATTTCTGGTGGTGCCCAGGCATAGGTTGGCCTCGCATGGCCTATTTCTGGTGGTGCTGAGCACTCACGGACCTCGCAGAGTCCGCGCCTATGGTATTAGCATGCAGCAGCAGAGTAGTACTGTAGTGGTGGTTGTAGTAGCAGCAGCAGTAGCTGTAGTAATGGAGTAGTAGTGGTGGCAATAGCAGACTTGTATACGAGACATAAAACTCGAGACCGAGACAGTGGGGTCCGAGACCGAGACAGTGGGGTCAGAGACCGAGACCGAGACACCAGGTCCGAGACAGTTCGAGACAGTTCAAAACGAGTGAAATGCACATTGGACCCAAGTTCCGAAACAATTTTTCTCAACTTTTGAAGTCTAATACAAGGGTCAAGTCACTGAAATCAGCCGATCACCTGAATTGTATAAACTATAAAGAAATTAAACATTTCAGCCATTCTGAAATCTTCTAAATGATTCTAAAATTTAAACCAATAAAATTCCATTTAGGCCCTAGGCCTAGGCCCTATTAGCGATTTAGCGACATAAGTCACATCACTCACCTTGAGAAACTAGATGTTGTTAAGAGTTTCGCTTATGTTGGCTTTACACAAACGACGAACGGCATGCCATTTAAATTTTGGTTTTCATTGATTTCAAACTGCGTGAATGCATATTTCACGATTTCAGGTTCTTTATGAGACATTTTAAGATATTTGGAAATTTTGGACTGAAAGTGCAAACTTTTTGGCCCTTCCGATTAACTAGTTATCCATTCGGCACAAGACAATTTTACAGCGCAATACTGTACGAAGTTCTGAACAAAATACTGCAGTTTGTACGAGAACTTTGGAGACCGCTTCTACAAGAGAACAAGACTTTCGCTTCGAGACAGTTTCAAAAAGACAAGACTTTCGTTTCGAGACAGTTTCCAAAAAGTCGAGAAATGATCTCGAGACCGAGACCGAGACCGAGACAGTGAGGTCCGAGACCGAGACATCGAAAACCTGTCTCGAGACGTCATGAGACCGAGACAGTGTCTCGAGACAATACAACTCTGGGCAATAGTAGTAGCAGCAGCAGTATAGCCGTAGTAATAGTCCGTTCAGACGGACAGTGATGGTGGAGGATCTCACTCGATCAATTCATTGATAACTGAACACGATCGAGGCCATGTGGTTGTTTTATAAAAATTTGTATGTGCATATATTAACGCTTTATAAATCTGGAGTTGGCGATTACGAATCCTAATAAAGTAATATAGACGTCTACAAGCAGGGTTGGACTGGCTTGCAAAAGCGGCCCGGGAAATTTGGTCGTGGGCGGCCCACATTTGCGAGCGCTGAAGGCGCGAAACGTTTCAGGACAATCCTGAGTGGTGCCCCGACGCGCCAATGCTTTTGTAACATTTTACATAAAATGAAGAACGTTCTTAGTGATTACTGGGCTAAATGGCATAAATATTACTAAATGGATATTAAAAGATTGACAAGTAAACGCATGCGTTTTAATTTTTAACTTTTGAAGTAAATTCGTGATTACGTTAGGAACCAACAACAGCTGCATTATATAGTGCACTGCGTACAGTTTAGTTCATTTCAAAAACTGAACATCATGATAAAATTACTAGACACAACTTCACTGGGAATCCTTATCGAAATTTTTCCAAAATTGTTTGGATCCAAACAAGACAAATTAGCATAAAGATTACCGTGCAGTCCGTCATCAGAGAATCTCTGTTTACTAATAACTTGATATTACCATGTTGTGAACGTTTACTCAAAATTTATATTTCGCATTTTCAATTGGCTGGTTTTAGCAGATTTTTTTGGCAATTTCTATCTTGATCTAATTCTTTTCTGTTTCAAAGCAGTCTCAGCATCAATGTCGAGATTTCTTTAATCTAGTTCACTGTTAGCAAGTTCTGAAAAATGTGTAACCTTTTCAAAAAATGAGATCAAAAGTTCAATGTATTTGGCTTAATTCATTGATTGTATCTTGAACCATCTTATTGGCTCGTAGGATTGCACGCCGTTTGTTTGCAAATATTGAGGTAACGGAATTGCGTGTTCAAACACATTCAAAATCATGTGCACTGTCAAAACAACTTCAAGACTTGTCAACACATCCAGGAGAGTTTTCGCTCTGTACCGGACATCATTATTAAATAAGAATTAAGAAGTAGAACTAAAATATCATAATATTTTTAATCATATTTTTTCTATTATGGGCGCCGGCCCCCGGCCCACCGGGAATCTCCCGGTGTCCCGGCGGCCCAGTCCAAGCCTGTTTACAAGATGAATAATAAAAAAATAGGCCAACTGATAATAATACACTAGTACTCACGAAGATAATAAAAAATATAAATATAATATTATTATATTAATATTAACAATAAATAATATTAATATGGTATACTAATTATAATAATAATAATAATTATTATTATTATTACTATTATTATTACAATTATTATTATTATTATTATTATTGAGTTAGGAAGCAAAGCCACAGAATATAAAGAATGGAACTTAAAGTTGCCTTTGTTTAATATAACATTCATTCATTCATTCATTCATTTCAGATATTTATATAGCGCCCCTTCAAGATTTCTACTCAGAGGCGCTCCCGACTACAGCGCGGACACTGAATCGGAGTTTCACGCCGAAGCGCATGAGCAATTGCGAGTGAAGGGACTTGCCCAGGGTCCCTACGCGGCGGCTTGAGGTAGATTCGAACCCGCAACCCTCCGGCTGCAAGGCACCAAATATACCCCCTTGAGGTGGATTCGAACCCGCAACCCTCCGGCTGCAAGGCACCGAACATACCCCTACACCACCGCGCCCATATTACTACATATTGTAAAATAAAATGTATGTTCAAGAAATTTTAATATTGCCTATAGCCTATATTCTGTGCTTAACATTTTACTTTACACAAGTTTAAAATTTTCCAAACACATAGTTATACAGTTGAAAAAAGGCTTCTTATCAACTGAAGAAAGAAAGACGCCTACTAATATTCTTCTAGCTACCTTTTGGTATTCAACAACGTCAGGTTTTTCATCATAAGTCATTTGAATTAAGTAATCTGAAAAATAAAAATCCGATCAAATCTGACGCAAGAACAAACCTGAAAGCTAAAACACTTTAAATAAACGAAAAACTGTAGATAAACGAAAAAGCAGAATAAACATCAACATAGATGTCCCTTTACAGCAGGAAACTCAAGTGACATGGTAGTAACCATGTAGCAATTTTCAATAGCACAGTTGCTGTGAAATCAACAAATTCAAACTAGGTACTCTTAACTAATCTAACTTCTCTATTCTAGTAGAGTAACTTAAAATGTGCTTTTCAAGTAGTTCAAAAATGTAGGCCTATATTTCTGTGGATCCTGACAGTAGTGATAATAACAATGTTGCGCAAACCCTTTTTCAATTTCAAACATTTCATCACACATTCCACAACGAAATGAAACAATATATGTCAGCATTAAATCTTGATTGACATCCACAATGTTGCTTTTCATCCTGGCTTGACTCCACATTATGCCTAGATGAAAGATTTTGCATAATTTCTGTTGTTGGCATGACTCGTTCATCAATATCATTGTGATTGGCTGCACATATGCTGAACTTCTTATGCGAAGTATTTCCAAGCCATCTGTGTCAAGCGTGACTCAATGCTTTTACATTATTCACTCCGACATAATTTTCACCAGTGGGTTTTCACATAATAATCAATATCAACTAATTGAAACTAGGGACTTTAAACTAATCTTTTTAAATGTAACCTTTTAAATGTGTGAAAGTTTTGTCATGTAATTCACACTTGTATGGTTTTCTCCAACGTGTGTTTTCATATGGATTTTGAGATAAGCTCTTTTGTGTCCATACTTTCTGACATAGAATGCAGTCTTATGGTTTGTCTCCAGTGTGGGTTCTTGCATGGCAGTTCAGTGGACTCCTCAATGCAAAGGCTTTGTCACACATGCTGCACTTGTATGGCTTTTCTCCAGTGTGTATTATTGCATGGCGTTTCAGTGGACTCTTCAATGCAAAGGTTTTGTCACATATGCTGCACTTGTATGGTTTTTCTCCAGTATGGGTTTTTCCATGGGAATTCAAAGAAGCCTTACATACAAAAAGTTTCTGACATAAATTGCACATGTATGGTTTATCTCCAGTGTGGGTTCTTATGTGGGAATCCAGGTGACTCTTCTTTGCAAATGCTTTGTGACATAAATTGCACTTGTATGGTTTCTCTCCGGTGTGAGTCCTTATGTGGTATTTCAGAGAACTTATCTGTGGAAATACTTTGTGACATAAAATGCACAAGTATGGTTTCTCTCCAGTGTGGTTTCTTATGTGGGAATCCAGGTGACTCTTCTGTGAAAATGCTTTTTGACATAAATTGCATTTGTAGGGCATTTCTCCAGTGTGGGTTTTTATATGATATTTCAGTGAACATGTTAGTGCAAATGCTTCATGACATAAATTACACTTGTATGGTTTCTCTCCAGTGTGGGTCCTTAAGTGGTTTTTCAGAGAACCTGTATGTGCAAATCGTTTTTGACAAAAACTACACTTGTATGGTTTCTCTCCAGTGTGGGTTCTTATGTGAGAATCCAGGTGACTCTTCTTTGTAAATTCTTTCTGACATAAATTGCACTTGTATGGTTTTCCTCCAGTGTGGATTCTTCTGTGGTATTCCAGCTGACTCTTCATCGCAAATGCCTTATTGCAAAAATTGCACTTGTACGGTTTTGCTCCAGTGTGAGTTCTTAAGTGGATGTTGAGATTATAACTTTATGCAAATGTTCTGTCACAAAATTCACATTTGATTTGTTTTTCTTTGTTATGGGTTCTTGCTGGCATGTCGACATCTGCAACAGAGTATAAGACAAAAAGAAACTATTCTTTTTATGGTTTATCTGCTTTACTGTGGAATCTGTGAGGATTGAAAATTTGAAATGGGTAGATATACAATATAATTAATTTTTTAGGACTTTGCTATGGAGTACCATATCCCAATAAGAATACTGGCAATGCACTTTGTGAATTTCTAGCAAGGTCTAAAACTGAAATTTAATATCCTTGACTTCGATTGCCATATATTGAAGAGCTTAATAGCATGGACAGAAATAAAAAGAGATGAGAAATTCTTGGATTTTATTAACATCAACATCATTCACTTGTATGTCATGATAGCCACTATTGGAAACAACATTCTGGAGTCACTCATAGAGAAACTGATGAGAATATGCCAGAGAATCTAATACAAGGTTGAGATCATATTAGTTCTACTGATCATCACAGAGTTAGAACCAAATTAGCAAAGACGCTTATTGGAACAGAACAAAGTTCTTTGAGGAAACTTTAAATACCAAAAGTGAAAGAGTCAATAAATAGATTAATTAAATAGTTGCACAAATAGAATTGAAGATTTTTTTATAAGAGAGGCACAGGCGCGGATTATCAACGCAAGTGTATGCATTAGACATATACCAAAGGATTGGACAGTAGCAGTCTAGTTCCACTGTGCAAATAAACAAAGAAACAATTAAGGCTACTCGAGGCCACAGATATAATTTTGTTACAAAACCAACAGTATCTGGAAGTAAGAACTTCTTTAGTGCAAGAGTTTTAGAACTGTGGAATAGCTGAAAATTCCACTCAACCACTTAAAATTTATATAATGTTGTTATTTATTATTAACATCATACAGTTAAAGTAGCCATACCTCCACACCTTACTTGTAGTGATATTTCTTAGCACTTAGCAATTTCTGTTAAGGTTAACGGCTGTTTATTTGTCACATGATAGTGACAATTGCAGTGATATCATAATTTTAGCTCTACTCAAATATGGTTAACTATACGCTGCTCATACTGTATTTTTTTTTATTTTCTTCTGCTTCTTGTTCTTCTCCTCCTCCACCTCTACCACCACAACCTCTTCTTACACCACCTTACTGTCTCCTGCTAACGTGGTGTTTCTGCTGTGGAAAATGCGCCACGCAACGCGCGAAACCTTTTTTCTGCTGCGGAAATTTTTTCACATCTCATCTAATGACGACTCTAACCCTAACCCTGACCCTACCCGACCGTCACAGCGCCCAACCTGACCTTAAACGACACTCACGAGGCCTAACCTGAGCCTAGCCGACACACAGGACGCCAATTTATAGAAGTAAAGCATTTTGAACAATGAGCATGCTTCGAGGGTTGCGCATGCGCAAAGTTCTTCCGCCTTCGAAAGTAGTTATTCTGTGGCGGAAAATTCCGCCCCAGAAGATTTACTCTTCCTCCTAACATGCCGTACTGCCAACTGTATGACTTATATCGCCCGAAATTGGTCATTATTGCGGCTTGTCACTTGTCAGTGCGCAGCAAGTAATGACTTCGCCCTCCTTTCGTAAAACTCCCCCTCCTTCTCCTCTTCTTCCAGCTCCTGCTCCTTCTCCTGCAAGAAGAGAAACGAGGCAAAAACACTACTAGTACACTTCTGAATGCTGAAGCCGAAACAGTTTGCACCAGTGAGGCGTAATGGTGGAGTGGCTATAATTACTAGTATGTACCCGTAAAAACAAATACAAAACCAGTAAAATACAAATACAATAATACATGAATAAAAGGCAATCGAAAACTAATGACAGAAAAGAATAACTCACTTGAATCAGTAGGCCTATAATAATACCAAAATATGAAATCTCTTCTCGCCAAACTGAAAAAATGGCGTTCAATGAAAAGAAACTATAAGTTGGCTACGAGCCTTGTATAATAAGCTTAGGTCCAAGGACTCTATATTAAAGGACTGGTTACTCGCGATAATATCGTGTACTTCCTGTTTGAGGCAACGAGCCTGGCGCCACCTGGCGATGCGGGTGTAAGTAGCGTCTTTGGACGTAAAAATGCATGGTGAACCCGATGTGTTGTTCAGCGATTAATTGCACGAATTTGAGGAAAACAAATCAGAATTATTTTTATTTCAGTTTCTAAGGAACGAAGAAAGGTAAATAATAATAAATGTAAAGATATTTTTAATGACTTTCAGTTAAATAATCTAAACTACGGAGATAGGCGTTTAGCATGGTAAACACGAGGTTCTACGCCTTTGTCGCTAGGTGGCCAGGCTCCATGAGCCGCCATTTTCTCTCCAACGCGCTTACATAAGGAGTTTCCAGTCCTGTGTATATTGGTCCTTGGCTTAGGTCCAATATACACAGGCTGGACCATCTACCTTATGTAAGCGCTTGAGAGAAAATGGCGGCTCATGGAGCTCTGGCCACCTAGCGACAAAGGTGTAGAAGCTCGTGTTTACCATGCTAAACGCCTATCTCCGTAGTTTAGATTATTTAACTGAAAGTCATTAAAAATATCTTTTTATTTATTATTATTTACAAAAAAAACACTACTAGTACACTTCTGAATGCTATACTGTTCCCAAGTATGGTGGGGCTTCGCCAGTAAGCAGGAACTTGACTCTCTGAGCGCGCTGGTCCGCAAGTTGGTACGCCTTGGTTTTCTACCTAAATATTTCCCCACCTTTGAGGAGCTTTGCAAAAAAGCTGATATAGACCTCTTTAGAAACATCTTAACAAATACTAGCCACACCCTCCACGACCTTCTCCCCCTGTCAATTGCACTGGTCATGACCTGCGCCCACGCTCACATAACCGTGTTCTCCCTAGATTTGATTCCCTTACCAGGCGTGGCTTCTTAGCTAGGATGTTGTACAGTTAGACATATGTTTTGTAGTTGACTTAATTTTCCTCTAATTATCGTTTTCTGTGTACATAAATTATTTCTGACTTTGTATGTAAAGCGCTGAGCGTTTGCTTGCGTTTAATAAAGAACATTCTTACTTACTTACTTACTTACCTTTCTTCGTTCCTTAGAAACTGAAATAAAAATAATTCTGATTTGTTTTCCTCAAATTCGTGCAATTAATCGCTGAACAACACATCGGGTTCACCATGCATTTTTACGTCCAAAGACGCTCCTTACACCCGCATCGCCAGGTGGCGCCAGGCTCGTTGCCTCAAACCGGAAGCACACGATATTATCGCGAGTAACCAGTCCTTTAATATAGAGTCCTTGGGTCCTTGCCTTGCACTCAAGGACCTATTATACTATTATCAAAGATGTTAGAGTCGTAGACTATTATTATCATACTATTATTATTATTATATTAGGCTATTCTTCTTCTTGTGGTTCTCTGCCTCTTAGGCAGGTTCGAATGTCCGACGTCGCCACTCCTCTCGTTGTTGGGCCTCTTCTTTCAGTTTCCTGTAGCCGTTTGTCATCATCCAATCCAGCATCCTCTGTCTTGGTCTTCCTCTTGTCTTCTTCCCCTTCATTTTTCCTTCGATGACCGTTCTTAGTAGTGAGTCTCCTCTCAGCGTGTGCCCGATCCATTTCCTTTGCCTCTCTCTTATTGTGCGTATAAGGACTCTTTCTTCTCCAATCATTCCCAACACTTCTTCATTTGTTATATGTTCTGTCCAGCTGATTTTTTCCATTCTTCTCCATGTCCACATTTCGAAAGCTTCCAGTCTTCTTATAATTATCTGCTTTTCTCATTGTCCATGTCTCCGATCCATACAGCACCACGCTCCATACTAGTGTCTTTATCATTCTTATCTTTAGATTCCTGTTTAGTTTTCCTCTCAGTAATTCTCTCCTGTTTGAGAATGCCTCCTTTCCTATTGCTATCCTTCTTTTAATTTCTCTGTGGCATTTGGCATCTGTCGTGATCATACTCCCTAGGTAGCAGAATTCTTTGACTTGCTCTATCTGTTTTCCTCCAATGTGTATTCTGACTACAGTCTCCTTTCCTTTACTTATCTTCAATACCTTTGTCTTTTTGATGTTAATCTTCATCCCGTATTCGGTTGATGTTGTGTTTAGCCTATCCATCATTGCTTGTAGTCCTTTCTGGTTTCTCGCCAACATTGCCTGATCATCTGCAAATCTTAATGCCTTGATCCATCTTCCACCAACCTTTATCCCCTCCTCCATATCCTCTACTGCTTCTCTGACAAGCTCTTCTATATAGATGTTAAATAGTAATGGTGACAGTGGACATCCTTGTCTCACACCTCTTCCAACGTTTCCTGGTTCCGAGTACTCTCCATCTATTCTTATTCGCATCTTTTGTCCCATGTATAAGTTTCCTATTAATCTTCTGTCTCTCCAATCTATTCCCATCCGCCTCAATGCATGTAGTAGCCTTCTCCAGTCAACTCTATCAAATGCTTTTTCATAATCCACGAAGCATATATATACATCCTGACCATTCTGGCAGCTCCTCTCTGTTAGTACTCTTAGTGTTCCGATCGCGTCCCTTGTTCCCATGCCCTTTCTAAAACCAAATTGATCATCTCCCAGCCCCTCAACTGCCTCTGTCTTTGCTTGCACTCTCTTTGCTAGTATTCTTATCATGACTTTTGACGCATGGGTGAGGAGGCTAATGGTTCTGTAATCCTCGCATGCTGTTGCATTTGGTTTCTTTTTAATTGGTATTATTATGGATTGCAGGAAGTCATCTGGCCATTCTCCCGTTGTGTATATATCTTGGCATATCCTTATTAGTTCTTTCATGGCTCCATCCTCCAGACTTTTGAGCATCTCTGCTGGTATGTTGTCTATTCCCTCTGCTTTGTTGTTTTTCAGTTCCTTTATGGCCGCTCTTACCTCCTCTCCCAGCACCTCTGGGCCAATATCCTCCTCTCTCCCTCGAGTCTCCTCTTCCTTCTCCAGTCCCTGGTTGTCGTGCAATTCTCCCTCTTCACTTCTGTAGAGTTCCTCCACGTACTCCTTCCATCGGTTCTTAACTTCATTTGTTTCATTTAGGAGTCTACCTTGTTTGTCGCTAACCTCTATTCCTCCTCCTCCTTTTCCCGGTTTCCTAGATATCTGTTTCACCTTTTCGTACACTTTGTCATATCTTCCCTGTTGCTGTAAGTCTTCTAACTCTTGACATTTCTCGTCCCACCATTTTTCCCTTGCCTCTTCTGTTGTTCTTCTCAGTTTGTTGTTTAATCTTCTATATTCTTGCCTTGCTTTTTCGGTGCTTTGGTGTTTCCATTTCCTCCGTTCCTCCATCTCTTCTATCATTTCTCTTGTTACCCACGGTTTCCTAGCAGGTACTCTCTCTTCTGCTCCGATGATGTCATTGGCGCTCTGTATGATATTGTCTTTCAATCTTTTCCATCTCTCTTCTATGAATTTTACCTCGTATTCTGCTAGATTTTCTTCTATTTTCTTTCCCAGTTCGTTGCTCTTTTCTTTCAGGTTCTTTTTATTCCATCTCTGTCTTATCTTCTTTTTCCTCTTGATGAATTTCAGTTTTATCTGGGCCTTCATGATGATCAAGTTGTGATCTGTGTCTGCGTCTGCTCCCGGCATTGCTCTTGCATTCTTGACACTGTTTCTGTATCTGTGTCTTACCATTATGTAGTCCAGCTGATATCTTGCCATATCTCCCGGGGATTTCCACGTGTACCTACGTCTCTTCTCGTGCTGAAACCAGGTGTTTGTCAGTATTAGTTCTCTTCTCTCACAGAACTCCGCTAGTTTTTCGCCTCTGCTATTTCTCTTCCCCAAACCATATTTTCCAATGCATTTACCCTCCGCTCCTTCTCCCACCACTGCGTTCCAGTCACCCATTATGACTACATAGTCTGTTCCCTTGGTTCTATCCAGTATTTCCTCCAATCTCTCATACATATCGTCTACTTCTTCATCGTTGTGCGTTGTTGTTGGCATGTATATCTGTATTATTACTATATCTACTGGTTCTGCCTTTATTTTGACCTCAATCATCCTGCTTCCATATCTTTCAATCTTTATTATGGATCTGGCCATTGTCTCCTCTACCAGAACAGCTACACCGTTTTGGCTGTTTTCTCCTCCTGTGTGTATGATTCTTATTCCATCACTAGTAAAGTCTCCCTCCTCCTTCCATCTTGTCTCCGCCAGCCCCAGAACATTCAATTTTGATCTTTTCATCTCCCCTATGACGTTTGCAAGCTTCCCGGGTCTTAGCATTGTTCGGACATTCCATGTCCCTATTTGTATCTTGTTTCTCTGATCTTTATTCATGTTGGTTAGGCTATTATTATACTATTATTATATTATTGTATTAATATAGAATCCTTGCCTTGAACTCAATCACAATGCATGCGTTTTCTTTCCACGCTCAATTAGGCCTAATGCTCAAAAACAAGTTTGTCACTGAGCAGACTATTGACGACGCTTTTTGAAGGGCGACTAATTGGAATTTTCGATCCATTTAAAATGCGAAATCTGGTAAGATTTATAGGCTACCGTACTTCTCTTGCCTCTTGGTTAATGTATTGTAGTCAGTTAGGTCGACGTTGGACGATTAGCCTAACTTGCACACTGAAATTTACCGTTGATAATTTTTATTCATAGGCTACGTTATTTCGTAATAGGCTAATAGGCCTAGTCCCAGGTTATTTCGAGTAGGCCTATTTGAACCAGGATCTGAACGGATGCTTGGAGAACTTGCGAACAAGAAGACAATTTCAAGACGTTGAGGTGTTGCGCTGTTGATAGGCCTATATCCAAGACTTCCGACAAACATTTGAAGCCGAACCACTCGAACCGCAAGTGTCGAACCCTCCCCTCCTCGTAGAATTGTGATCGATCGACACTCCGACCTAAACTGCGGATGTTGACGATACCCCCGAGAAGCGGCAATTTTTCAGAATGGCGCTAAATAAATTTCCTTAATAAATTGCCTATAAATTTATAGTGGAATGGACATATGAAACTAGAATAAAAATTTGAAACTTCGATACAGCATTTTCTATCACTAACGTAATGATAAATGTTGGCCCATAGGGGCCTAGCCTATAGCCTATAAGGCCCTAGCCTATAGGCCTATAAACCGAGCGTCGTGTTTTGCACCTGTTTTAGTTATGGTATCATCCAGGCCGGCGGAATTGGAAAGTATCTGTCCGATTGGATCGTATCGGGTGAACCTCCCTACGACCTCATCGAAACCGATCCGGATCGTTTTGGAAAGTGGACAGACAAGTAAGTAAGGTGGTCGCTCGATTCACTTTTAAGATTGGCCTAATTTGACTAAAGGATTTCGCTGGATCTAACCGCGCCTTTTCTGTATCGTGTTTGCAAATCCACGTATAACATGTTTTAATTAGCCAACAAGTGACTTTTTAAAACAGACTGACCAGCCAGACAATATTGTTTTCATAATTACCGACATTGGCTTATGAGTAGGCCTATACACGCATATTGTTGGAGTTAGGCCCTATGTGTGGTTTTCTGTTTCTTACTTGTGTCCAGAGGCGTATAGGCCTACCTGGGATATTTTTCCTCTCGGGGACGAACAGTGAATAATTATTGGTGCCCTCTGTTTTATTTATTTCAATACATCGCAGCGAATATTAGATTCGGATTTATTGACTCCACGTGTAATTAAGTGCTTTAAGTGAATAGAAGAAACGGTCTTCGTCTCAGTACTTTGTGATATCACTACATCACTGCCACTCCCCATTAGCCCACATTTATCCGTGCCTCAGATTCTGAATCCTATAGGGGAGGGGGTGTATGTGTTTGGGGTCCGATAGATAAAAGCTGTGAAGAGCAGAACTTCAAGTAGGAGGCGGGATCGATACCCGCTGCCTCCTCAAAGTTGACTCAGCCTTCCATTCGCCAGATAACGTTGGCAAGATGGGTAGGACAGATGGGCGCCTTGCATGGCTACCATACAGTCAAATTCGACTCCTGTTAAACTTGTTATCGTCTGTTACTACTATTGCGTGACTTGAGAGTTTGAATTAATACAGAAGGATATTAGGCCTAGGCCTATTCTTAATATCATTGCACATGGAAAACGATGGAATTCAGGTGCTTTAAGTGCTTTCAATCGATCAATCATTTTTATTGACCTCAGAAAATTTGACATACGGTATCGAATTTTACATACAGGTTTACAAACAGGCTTTTTACATACGAATTTTGCATAATACTGTAGGGCTGTGTTAAAAGTTTGAATAAAAAGGTGCGGCTAAGACTAGTTTAACGAAACCTCAACGAGTATGTAGGCGCATATAGCCTATGTTTAAAACGACTGCACGTTCTGGGAGAAAGTAGGTCTGTATGGACGGTCTTTTAGGGAGTACACGTTCAAGAAGTCCAGTGAGTCATATGGCTTGAACAACCTGCTTGGCTACCCTAAAGAGGAAAGATTTGCTGGGCGGCCAACTGCCCGAGCAGGCCCCCTCTACGACCGTCTAAAGAAGCGCGGGGCTGAATTCGGCTTCCATTCCGGTGATGTATTATTTCAGTAATTTATTCATATACCACCTTTTGGGGTTGCATGAGTGAGAGGAAGACTATGCTGTCTGTATAACCTACAATCCCAACTCTATGACTCGATCGCTAGACTCTTTAAAACACTCCTGACAGCGGTAGCCTACTTAGTTATACCCGTATGGAATCTATGGATGCATGTATACGCGATCATTTATATCCAAACTAATGGCTTCAATAGATCCGCTATCATAATCATATCGTATCAGTCAGGCGAATTCGTAATTAAAAATCATAATCTGTTGGAGGGAATCTAGAAGTAATGATACGGTTGGTAGATCTAAACAGTTGAAAGAAATGAGTCTTACTTTTTGACTGAACGAGTAGGCAGTGAATTCCAAAGCCAAGTTGGTCCGCAATCGTGAACAACTTGAGAACTCAGCGCTGTCCTAGTACAACGTGAATCCACTGATAGAGTGCACTGTTTGTCGATATGTAGGGTGAGAATGGAACAGAGACAAGTTGGCTTATTTAAATGCGGTACTTTGTAAACTTAAGATAGATTATACAGAGAATTATTCTTTGCCTGATGAGCAGTTATGGCAGTGAAGCGAGTACATGTGATATGCCAATAGCAAAGCGCTACTGAATGGCCACGGCTGTGAGTGGCGCTATATAAATTATTAATTACATTGCATTACAATAGCACAGGGTGTATGACTAAATTACACAACAATTTAAAGGTTGGGAGCAGCCAAACTGGTTCGCCTTGTCCGGAGACGAGGCTGGCTACAAACCGAGTTTTCGTCGGACAAACTGGTTCAAACCGGTCGGCAGAGAGTGTGAACTGGTTCTGACGAAGGCTGGAATCATCGACCTTACTCCTTTCGGAAAGATCCAGATCCAGGGCCCGGATGCCAGTGAATTCATCGACTACATCTGTGCAAACCGTGTACCTGAGGTAAACAGAATAGATCCAGGTAAAACACTATGCAATACAATACAACTGTACTTTGATATTGCCCTCCTTACAAAGTTCAGAAGTGCACACACGACAAAGTCGCAGATACAATTATATTGCAGAGCAATTGTGAGCGAAGGACTTGCTCAAGGTCCCTACACAGTAACTGTCTCGGGAGAGGCTCGAACCCATACTGTCCGCGTTACAGGTCGAGCGCTCTAACCAGTCGGCCACCGTGCCCCTACATTGCCTACAATACTAGCTCCTATAGCCTACATACACCGGTGCATCGGAACCGCCCCGGATGAGGATTTCACAGTAGACTTATAGTATGACTTATTGAGATAATAATTACTTCAATAAGTCATATTATAAGACTTATTAATTATTGAGATAAGTGTACGATGACCTGTTGCAATGCTGCATGGCAGGTTTTCTTCTACAAATCACATTATTCACACTGTTGTCACACATTTATTAAGCGCCACTATCTGTGACCAAGCATCAATCGATCACGGTGGCTCAATCCAGATCCTTTGCCTTCATAGGTCTGGAATGGACTTCCTCCTTCTCTATGCTCTACAATCCTCTCTGGTATCATCCTACCTCTTTCTCTAACCTTAAAAGCTTCCCTTTCTCTAGGAGTACCTCGCACTGGGAGCGCTTCTGACAGGCTTATGCTATGAGAAGCTCCTTATGAATGATCAAATACAATACAATAGAGCTGAGCAATTATGAGTGCAGAACTCAAGATCCGTACACAGTAGCCATTTCAGAGGAAGCTTGAACTCATACACTTCGCGTCACAAGGCGTGTGCCCTAACCACTCGGCTACCGTTTACCACAACGGCAACAGATATGTTAGAGGTATAGTCTAATGCCATTTGGGTTGGATGAAATGGGCGCCATCAACAGAAGGCGCTATATAAATATCTTTTTACATTGCATTAAGTAGAGTAAGGCAGAGTGGTGTTCTTTGTTTATGTTAAAACCGGTTTCCCTCTATGTGAATGTTGTTGCTGTTGAAGGTCGGTCGGACGTGTATTTCGCATATGTTGACGGACAAGGGTCGTGTCTATGCGGAGTTGACGGTCACTCGCATTGAACCAGATCGGTTCATCTGCCTCACAGGATCTGGTTCAGAGAATCACGACTTCAGGTTTGACTCCTATTGTAATTAACGACCAATCAGCAACCGTTCAGGCCATGCCACACACGATGTCTGAAGACCCTGTGAAATCAATACATAGACATACTTAGAACAATAGACCTACAATCCAATCGCTGTCTCATTTTCCTACCGAGTGTTCGGTCAGTGTACTCATTGTAGCTCAGTTGGCTAGGGTGCAGGTGGAGCAGAAATCTCGACATAAATTTCTGCCCTGGCGGGGTCTTGAACCCCTGAACCCTCAATTGACAATCCAGCACGCTAACCACTACACTATAGGAGTAAAATGTAGGCGAATTGTTTCAGCTGAATGTGTAAAACGATTTCAGATGGATTGAAAAAAAGGCGAGTGACCGTCAGGCCGACGTGACCGTGTCGAACGTGACAGATGACTGGGGATGTCTTGGTCTTGCCGGACCAGCGTCTAGGCTCATCCTCCAGAGACTGGCCGACCAGAACGTCAGCGATGACGTGTTTCCGTTTCTCTCAGCGCAGATCATTAACGTTGGTGGAGTGAAAACCCTGGCCATAAGAATTTCCTACACAGGTATTGATTCGCTCACCGTTGATGCATGCATTGCTTATCTATCTACAGCGCGTCAATCTTGCGGAGACTCTTTCCACCCACTGCTCAGCGCCATTATACAAGATGCGCCCCAGGTCTCACCCCTTCCAACTTCCCGCAAAAGACGACAGAAATTTCATACCAAGAATTCTTTATAAAATACGGTAGCATATATCCTACATACTCTAATTTAGGATTTTCAATAAACGGTAACCTCAGCAACTATACCCCATATATTAGATCTGTCTGCCTTTCCATTATGTAACTCACTGCGGTATATCAGTCTGTTCTATTAAACGAAGATATATAATCATTAACGTGGCCATCTTGGCATTCAAACACTATACTATATATATGTATTGTATACGCAGTTTAATCAATGACATGGTGCATGGGCTAAACGATATCCATAATTATGAATACAGGCAATGCTCTGTGAGGTACCGAATAGGCGCTAAATTAAGTGTGTAAATAACTAACCGTAGGGGAGGCAGACTACCGTGGAATATGAAGTGCAGACAGTCGACGGCTACGGTACGTTTAAAATGCGGCTGGACATCATATACG
This sequence comes from Aporrectodea caliginosa, assembly GCA_020284085.1. Taxonomy (NCBI): domain Eukaryota; kingdom Metazoa; phylum Annelida; class Clitellata; order Crassiclitellata; family Lumbricidae; genus Aporrectodea; species Aporrectodea caliginosa. The sequence continues at coordinate 462,060 of JACEVL010000131.1, read as the reverse complement.
CCCTCCGCATCTTGTAGCACTCTGCTCTGTGGTCAATTCTGTGTGCTTGCATCTGCATCTGTGTAGTTTTCTGCTCGCATTGTTTCTTCTGGCTTTCGACTGCGCTAACCCTGACATTTGGAATGCATTCCGACTTTGATTAGCAACGACCATCAAATGATGCCTTGAGTATAATATAGTGGCGCTATAGAAGTTATGTGATTATTATTGCTTATGTAGGTATCTATATCTGTAGCCTAGTGTTTATATGCAGCTATAACTGTATAATTATGTATTGGTAATCGTTTCTGTATCTGTATGTATCTGATTGAATTGAATGATATAAGTGACACAAAAGTAAATTTGAAGCTAATGTACGACAGGAGAACTAGGCTGGGAGTTATACACCTCGATTGGAGATCTCCCGAAGCTCTATGATGCCCTTCTCGAAGCCGGAAAGGATCAGGGAGTGGGTGATTTCGGAGCCTTCGCCATGAATTCCCTACGCATGGAAAAAGGCTTCCGAGCCTGGGGTTCAGAGGTAGATTGACTTTCTTTGTGTTTTGTTGTAGAGGTGCTACATAAGGCAATATGATTTTATTTTATTTTCAATTTCGTGCAACCCATAACTACAATGGTTTCACGATTGGTTGTTTGCACTATATACAAGGGGCGCCTCTCTATCCCCCAAGTTAATGCGTCCTTCCCATGGACCACTGGAAGCATTCCCTAAACCAGTGACGCAGCCCTCTAAGGACAGCTATGCACTCCCAAGGACACGTTGTTTATTTTAAGTTACAGTAGATCAGTGCTTCCCAAAGTGGTGGTCCGCGGCCCGGTGCCGGTCCGCGAGTCCTCAGTTGCCGGTCCGCATAATGAGTCAAGAAACTGGTCACATTGTCTCGGAATCAAGAAATAGCTATTATATTTTTAAGTCATAAAAAATCCCTTATTAGGCTTGCGCTTAAAGGGCAATAGAGTCATTGAAATGGTTAGACATACATTTAAATCAATTTTGATACATATTTGAGGAATTTAGCAGATCGAAAACGAAAAAAGAAATAACTAATAATTTTTGCACCGATCCTCCGGCAGTGGGAAATTCCTGCCGGTCCGTGACACTGAAAAGTTTGGGAAGCGCTGCAGTAGATAACTGTGAACTAATATCCCAAAGGTCGACTCAGCCTTTCATTCGCCAGATGGCGTTGGTAAAATTAGCAGTTGGTTGTGATGGGCATCTTGCATGGCTGCCAAACAGTTAAATTCGACTCCTGTAGGCTAATAACTTGCAATCATCCGTTCATACTATGACTTGTAATCATACTGCGCTCATGTCAGTTTGAAATAATAAACGAAGATTACTATTATCTACGATAGTCTGGTCTATCAGGGCACATATCAGTTTGCATGACACTAATCTGAAAGCAAAAGTATCTGATTAATTAATAAATTAGTTAATAAATGCCTCATGTAAGCCTACAGTGTTTTCGTTGTCGGGGGTTGGGGAGATTCAACCCCATTAGCTCTTCTTCTAAACCCATCAACGAAGTAATTAAAACGTTGTTGGGAAGTCATGAAACTAAAATATCTCATGAGTCGTCAGTTGTTTCGTGTGTAAGATATTAACAACTTTAGATTTTGACCTGCGTTTCGTGTTCTTTGGTAATCTGGAAAATTCTCCACATCCTCCAGCTCTTTTCGACTATTAAATACTACTCGTGTACGTTGGCCGACTGTATCATTGATAAATCCGCTGATTTGATTGATGTCTGTGTAGATGAATATGGATACGAATCCACTGGAAGCAGGGCTCGGATTGTTCATTCACCTCGACAAGGTATAGGACTTTATACGCTCGTATACGGTACTTGGCATTTCAAATGCATGGTTAGAACAGTCTTAACCATAAATTCTCCAGTTCTAAAACGCTACTCCGAAGGCAAAATTGCGGCACCAGTGGTCTTCGATTAGGGGCCTAATCGTTAAAAATAAATGTAATTGAATTACAAATGACAAGTTATTTTGGGACATAAAATATAATTTCAATTACTGCCCATCCCTGAAGCTGGTATTCGGTTGTTTTTCCTATTTGTCTTCCTCCTCTCAACAAAAGTTCTCAGAAGAACTGTTCAGAGGCTGAACGAGTTTTCGGCTGAAGCACATACACGATAGCAGCAATCTATCTGCCTAGGATATATCTTGGAAGAACTGGTTGTGTTGCTTCTGTTTCTGTAGTCGGTCGATTTCGTTGGTAAGAAGGGGCTGAAGCTGATCAAAGACTTTGGACTCAAACGTCGTTTGGTTTTCTTGACGGTTCAGACGACGGACGTCGATCCACAAGGAAACGAAACAGTCTGGCACGAAAACAAGGTACTCTACTGCAACCTATTCATTCATTCATTCATTCATTCATTCAAGTATTCATCTAGCACCTCTTCAAGGAAACTGCTCAGAGACGCTCCCGACTCCAGCACGATCAAAAAGAGGTTTTCAAGTGCTTGTAGAATGTGTCAGAGAGTGACTTAGGGAACAGGCCTAGCTGAAGAGGGAGGCCATTCCATACCGCCAGGCCTACCAGAAAAAGCACGTATTTGCATGATAGAGGTACGGGCAACGGAACTGAGAGCACCCCTTCCCCGCAGAGCGTAGAGAGCGACTACTCCGAGTACCCAACGCAGGCCGACAAAGTTTATACTATGCGCAACAGCTGCTGCTCCAATTATTGTGAAATACATGACAGCAGTACTGTTGTTGACAGTTCTAGTTAAGACGACAGCATCTCCTTCATTTTTCATGGATACTTTGAATCCATTAAACAAACACAATGACATTTAGTCAATGGCGCCAGTACACAATGCAGCGACGGAACAAGCTTAGACCTATAGGAAATAAACTTACCTGACCTCATTCATTCCGAGAATTCATTCATTCATTCCGAGAATTTATGTAGCGCCTCTTCAAGAGAAGAGACCTAGTCATAGGCTTACCTTGACTTGCTCTACTTTATATTGACTTGTTCTGCCTTGCCTTGACTTACCTTATCTTGGCGTCTTGTGTTGTTAATTATCAACTGTATAACGTAAAATGAATTACCGGTTTTCAATCAGATCGAGTATCTCTTGTTTAACAACAGGTGGTCGGTAACACGACATCTGGCGCTTTCGGATACTCCGTTCGGTCTAGTATCGCCTACGCCTACCTTCCTCTCAATCTGTCGACTCCTGGAACTGAAGTCGAGGTGGAACTGCTAGGAGAACGTTGCCCAGCAACGGTTCACAAGGCCGCTCCAGTCAAAGTGGAGTCCGTGCGAGCGAGGTTGGCAGCAAAAGGCAAACGATGACTTAATTACTGATGTTTAACTGAGAAGACTTCTTACAAGTGACTTTTGTTAGTTATGCGGCCTTGAGCTGGTCAAGAAGTCGGTTGTTCTGTATGACAATTTACCATTGTAACCAATTATTGCTCAATGATTGCCTTTCGTATCAGACTGTAGTAGCATTACGTTACTCATTGCCTACATTAGAATCCTTCATTGTGCCTACCATATCACAGAAGAACTCAGGCTGTCGCAGACAAGCACGTGATAGGCTATCTGCTTAGGCCTACATCGCAATATCTTGAGTCTTTTGATAACTAATTATAATTGAGTAGACTCCTAGTAACCGTTCCCGCGTAGAGCATTTGCGCGTTAGTTCGGCAAAATAAACCTTTTGAGTGAAACAAAATCGAAAACTCTTTTTCATAATTTAATTCATGACACTTAAACGTGAGATTGGGCATTAGCGTAATGTCGCTCCAAGATATATTTTTTTCTCAGCGAACGCGCAGTAACCGCCCGTAAAGCAACTCTTAAGATTTCCTTCTTAATACATAGGCCTACAGCTCTCTCTACTGTATTAAAACCTACTCAGTTATTATTATAAACGACTGTCATCGAAAGAAGAGTTGGTGACACTGACTTTAATAGCATATCCTATTGTGTTACTCTTAATTTCTCTAACTTTCATATCGTTGAAGTGATGAAATGGTGAGGTTAGCGGGCTAGCATAATATACTGGTCTACATTTGACCCGCGGCATGGATGATTTGAGTTTGGGATCACTGGTATAAAGAATTCCTGGGACATTATTTCTTTTATCGAGTATCGCAGTTAAAAAGCAATTGTGACGAACCTACGCGTTCTCGTGCAAGACCTGTCTTGTTAAAGCGCGCTAGAAATTTTCATTTGTATTGTATTATTGTATTATTGTATTGTATTAAGGATCCTGAGTGGCCGAGTGGGTTGGTGCCCGCTCACCGCGCCGGCGCCCCCGGGTTCGCTTCCCGGTCGGGTCGGTTTATCAGAGATTAATTTCTCGGATCTTTACTGCGGGTGGCTCGGTCGCATTATAAACGTGGAGTACAATACAACACACAACACAACACAATATACTGGGGCGCGGTGGTTTGGGGGTATGTTCGGTGCCTTGCAGCTGGAGGGTTGCGGGTTCGAATCCACCTCAAAGCCGTCGCGTAGGGACCCTGGGCAAGTCCTTCACTCGCAATTGCTCATGCGCTTCGGCGTGAAACTCCGACTACAGCAGTAGTCGGGAGCGCCTCTGAATAGGAAATCTGGTAGAGGCGCTATAACAAGTGTTCAAATACAATACAATACAATATTGATCGGAACTTGACTTGTGACGTCGTTGGAGTTGACGGTTGAGAAGACGTTTGAGCTGAGCGTCGTATGTTGATCGGAGAATCATCGACGAGGCGGAGTGGCCATGATGGCCATGGTGGCTATGGTGGTGGCTGGCCTTGAGGAGGTCTCTGGCGACGACGTGCAGCTGGGGGCGTTCGTTCAGCTCGTGCAGAGATACGTTGTGCTGGCGCTACTGTCTTCCACAGCCGAACGAAGATGTAGCCAACCACCCAGATGACCGTCGTCATCGACAGACATGATGGACCGGCGATCTGCAGCAGCAGCTGGTGGTGGTGTTGATGATGGTGCATCGTACCCTCTCCTCCTGCATCCATCCTCAGGTCACCGCCACTGTGCTTGCCAAAGCCCAGCACTAAATAAGAACAGAGTAAGGGGCCGTCCATAAGAGACATCACGCAATTTTTGCCGATTTTTAACCCCCCCTTCCTCCTCCATGCCACACTTCGTCACAAAAAGTAACACCCCTGAATATGACTTCACAAAGCTCTGACCCCAAAACAAATTTCCATTTGATAATAAACATGTTTCAAATCACATTTATTGTCATTGTAGGCCTAATAAGTATTTAATGTGGCACTGCACTCTGATGTCTGATGTTGTATTAAAGCAGAAAGTCAGGTATTAAAAAGGAGTCGTTGGAAAGCTGATAGGTCAATTAGCATAAAATTAACTTGAATATTAATCGTCTAACCAATTACTACAGATGTTCAGAATATGTTGTAGTAGAACAATTACGCAAAATGGAAAGATTAGAATTACCACAATAACATAATCATTCCACAGAATGGAAATCTGTGGTAGAATCATTAGAATTTAAATGTTTAATATAAACAATTTATCCAAAAATTTACAGAATTTCTGCTGCTCCATTCTCTCATGGCGAAGCAAAATGCTCCTTCATGTAACAAATAGGGAGAGCATGAATATTTTAGAATCTGACGGTGACCAAATATTTAAATAGTTAGAAAATTATTAATTATGGTGCCCGTATACATTAAAATAATCAAAAATACTGAAAATTTAATACTCAAAATTAGTGCTGTTATTGTTAAAATGAAATTGTTGTTTATTGTTAAATTTAATTACACAGACCTGACGTGACGTCACATTTCTCAGACCCAACCCCATGTCACACATCGTCACAAAATTCCGACCCCCTCCCCTAGGTGCGTGACGTCATTTATGGACGGCCCCCTCTAAACTACGGGCCCCTAACCTAACCTTCGTCTGGCTGCTGCTACAATGAGCCTTCTTCAGCCTCGTACATAATTATGAGGCTGAAGAACTGAGAACTGAATCTAACAAATAGCAAATAAGTATCGTAATCGTAATCTCTAAATTTCTACAGCGCCCAAAGAATGCGAAGTCGCGGGAACCAGCCTATTCGCAGGCGCTAAGGCGCTTAGTCAAAACAGAATCGATAGGCAGAGGGTCAAGATCCAAAAGGGGCAGGCAGGCAGGCAGCCAGACGGCTGATGTGAGTGGTGTTTATAGAGTTGAAACGGTGAGGGAGGTGAGGGGAAGAGGATGAATCGGGATAGGATTTGTGAAAAGGCAGTGTTTTCAGTTTTGAGTTTATTTGCAACTGATAACAATAAATGTAGGCCTACTCGCTTTATATCGCGGCATATGTAGGCGGCACGCCATTTAAGGTTTCCGTGTACGGACCGTGCTAGCTTGAGATTTAAATCTCTGAAATAAGCCACCTTGGGGAAGAGAACCGCAATCCGCACGCTCTCTCACACAGAGGAGCATAGGCCTATGGGACGCAGCGTATACGCTCTAACCAATGTAACTAACAGTTATAATCGCATATGCATGACATAGTTGCTATGATGTTTGAGCAACTGGCATGGACTTACTGGGCTAAAACGACCAAAACCGATTCCAAATGACGACTGTTTATATATTGATCAATCAATCAATCAATCAATCATTTATTTCTGTAACCATCAGAAGAGAAAAAACGAACAATGAAACAGTAAGGCAACGGTTTGACATGTACTGGCTACAAGGAGGCCCAGAAGGGATCATGGATCCCGCTAAATAGGGACACCTAAACATGTAAAAAATACAGATAGGGAAAGAAAGACAGTCAATGATACTTAGAGTAGAGTAAGCCTTGGGCTCAAAAATCAAACAACAAATAACAAACAAGACCAAATAAAATAAGACGGATCCATCAAAAATCACATTAACAAAAGAATATAAAATCTTAACTAAAATAGCATTACAGACAGAATCATCTAATTTACCACAATCTTAGCTAAAATAGCATTACAGACAAAATCATCTAATTTAATCAATCAGTAATTTCAATCAGTCATTTATTTATGTAACCAATAATAAGAAGCGAACAACAACAATGAAACAATAAGGCAATGATTTTATATGTAGGCCTACTGGTTACATATGGGGTCCAGAGGGGAACATGGATCACGCTAAATTACAGCCAGTCGATACTTAGATTGGAATAAGCCTTAATCAAACAAAAGCATAAGAAGAATCCATTCAACGACATTAACAAAAGAATATACAATCTTAACTAAAATAGCAGTACAGACAAATACAACTAAGTTAAGTCAATTAATTCATTAACTAAGAGGGAGCGTAGCTTTTTTGAATATCAAGAGATTAGGTGAAGAACGAATAGCTAGAGGGATATTATTCCACACCAAGACACCAGTAAATTTGATAGAGAATAAACGAGTATTAGTGTGAGCATAGTCACGACGATAGAAATTCGAACCTCTCGTGTTGTAAGAATGGATGCTGGAAGTACGACAAAAGAAGCCTTTGAATACCAGTGGTAACAAGTCATGATCATAGCGATACATAAATTCCCCGATTTGAGCGATCCTTATCTGTTCAACCCTTAATAATCCAAACTCAGAACATAGTTGCTTAGTGTGAGAACCATATGGAACACCTGCTAAGAAACGGACAGCACGTTTTTGCAGGATAGTTAAGCTATGGAGCCGAGATTTATAAGTTGAGGCCCATACCATATTGCAGTAAGAAAGGTAGGGGTAAATGAGTGAGTAGTATAGAGTAGTACGAGTGTAAGATGGTAGCAGATAAGAAATACGAGATAAAATTCCAATATTCTTAGCAATTTTTGATGAAATATTTCTTATATGCTCATTCCATGTTAAGTTTTGGTCTACATAAACACCCAAGAATTTAGTTGATTCAACTTGAGTAATAGGAACACCATCAATGTACAGATTAGGGCACTCAGAGGGATAGCTTTTTCTATGAGATTTGAAGAGAATGTAGTTTGTTTTATCAATATTGAGTGTTAGCTTGTTAGCACAAAACCAGTCTGCAACAAGGGTTAACTCAGAATTCACAATTTGAAATAACATGTCCAATGAACCATGAGAATAAAAGATATTGGTAGGCCTATCATCAGCAAACAAAATAAAAAACATGATAGATGAAACATTAGGAAGGTCGTTTATGTAAATGAGAAACAACAAGGGACCTAGATTCGAACCCTGTGGAACACCAAAATTAATTGCATGCATAGTAGAAAATACACCATTACAGCAAACAAGCTGCATGCGATTCTCAAAATAGCTAGCAAACCAGTCAAGTTGAGTACCTCTATCATCAGCAAACAGGCATACGCCACAAGTGTCATTCAGTCAACAACACCCACGAAGTCGAAAAAATAGCAAGGGGAAGGTAGTATTTAACTTAGCTCGCTTTTTCAGAGACATAGCCCCTGATCTTCAAGTATTTCGTATTAGATACGGCCTATAGCCTATGCTTATGCCTGTGGCCAAGATCCATGGCCGCTGCTATTGCCCAATGTCACTTTAATCAAATAGGGTTTGTCCACTATTATTGTTTCTTCGAATTTCTGCTTAAATGAATTTGCGTTTCGGAGTTATTTCTCGAGTCTGCCGTGGACATTGTTTGGTTGCACTTGATCGAAGCGGTCCACCTAAAAGTCTAACTGGTAGACGGGTTTCCAGTTGGACCGTTTGGACGGCGTCAACCTCAGAATTATGTATGCCGTCTGCTTCCGAGAACTCTTGGAAATTTGGAATGGGTGACTGGTAGCCAAGATGTAATTGCAAGGATATCGATAATCACAATGGTGTTCTATGATCAATTCTTTGTCTACTATAGAGCCTACATAATTATATGGCTGGTTGTCCAGGCATCCAGGTATCCTCTACCATCTACGAGCGAGGTCAGTGAGGTAGGCAGTGGCGGCGCCAGAGGGGGATAGGGGGGCTTAGGCTCCCTAACTGCGGCTCAGCCCTCCACAACAAAAAGTGGGAAATCACTGCCAATGCCAGGGAGGAGGAGAGAAAGGGAAGCGCTTGGAGTTTTAACCCCTCAAACCTGAAATCCTGGCGCCGCCACTGGAGGTAGGTAACCATGTGCTTCGGGCTTAATCTTAATCGGATATCATTATTCCACACCATTAATTGAACACCAACCAGGGAGGAGGGGACTCTAGTCTCTAAACATGGGGCCAACTGTTCATTGTGGATTGGAATCAATCGGTTTGGATCGGTGTTTGCTTCTGCCTCCCAGCGGCGACTTTATAAGTACGGTGTTATAGATTTATTGACACCGCACAGTCCTTCAACTGAGCCTGGAATCACAACTGTAGATTTGTTGAGCTAGCTGAACACTTCTTGTTTACTGCTGAACTTATTTGTTTTACTAAATTTACACTAGATTAGGGTTTGTAGCGTTGTTAAGGTAGGCCTATGCATGTATCGAGACAGCGAACTGAATGAATCTCGGCACACGTGTTTCAATAGCTGTAGCTTTAGAATTATGTTTAAAAGAAGCCTAATAATATTAAAGTAGGGGAAAATACCACAAGACGCACCCTATGCCCAAGACGCACCCCCCCATATAATATCCAGACTGGCTGAAACAGGAACGCAGCAACCTACTTACATAATAAGTAGATCATGTGTCCATATGATATTATTAATCCGTGTCCTTTGTTCGGAGAGGAAAGCGTTTTCTGAATCAAAATTAAGCTTTCGGCATGTTTGAACTTTTGCGAGTGATTATTCAACAAGGCTTTTCCACAATATTAATGAGCAGTTTGGGAATAATCTTTCCTTGTGTTTCTCAACCTCTTTATCAGCTGCAGATGTGGTAGAGTAAATTTTAGTAACATCTAAGGTGAACCAAAATAAATTGTCTTTAGAGTGGAGACCCGTCGGAGCCCAAGACGCACCACGTCCCGTATACCCAAAACGCACCGGGGCATGCAAGTATGGAATATCGGCAATGAACACGATTATGTTCAGATGAAATAGAATCAGCTGGGTAATTACCAATATCTATAGTCTGAGATTACTTTTATTTTATTGGTTTTATTGGCTTTCAAATCATCGGAAAGGATTATACGCAAAAGACAAGCAGAGGAACGTATGGAGAGGGAACACTCAAGGATACATTAGCGGCCCTCAAGGATGGGCAGTCTTACCACTGTCTTGTTAAAAAGATTTTGGAATTCCGAGAAGAACTTAACAGACATTTTTAAGGGACATGTGCTTCAACTCGGTTGCCCAATTCTGGGACCTTTTTAATCTGTAGTTGCTCGACATTTGACTGACATGCAATTTTGCTTAGGCCCGAACTGCTGCTTTAAACTTGTCGCTTTATCGTATCAATGCCAAAACAAATGTTTTAGTGCTGTATGTCTACATGTTTTTGCCCATATTGGACAATAGGGCTCAAATGGTGCTTGGCATGCTGGTACAGCATCAGTGGCGTAACAACCTAGCCGGGGGCCCTTGGACAGTCTAAGCTTGGGGGCCCTTACCCATTATGTATCTACATGTAGGCCTATGTAGGCCTACGTAAATAATTATAATTAACATGTATAATTATAGCGCCATTTCAAGATATATACTTGAGCAGAGGTGCAAAAGCCAAGTTTTTTGTTGTTTTTGGGGGGTTTGTATTTTAAATTTTAATGTTTTTTTTGTTTTTAAGATTTCCTATTTCGGATCATAAAACTCATAAAAATGGCTTAATACCGTTCAAATTAATCAGATGCATATAAATGAAATTAGGGCCTAACTAGAACAGTAGAACCGTAGAATATCATAAAACGAAATTAACAACGACCATAAAACAATTGCCAAGAGAGTTGAAGAGACGCAAATTTTCTCATTTCTAATTTCAAATTTGTTAAAAACCAAAAAACCAAAATTTGCGTTTTGGGAGGGGGTTAAAAATAAATCAAAAAACAAAAAACAAAGCCTTTAACAGCCCTGACTCAGCCATGAGGCGCTCTCTGATGTTAAATGTCATTACGAAAGAATAATATTACATCAGTTAGCAAAACAGTGCACAGTAAGCTGAAAGAGTCACCAGTGACGCTACTGTAATGTAGTGAACATGTAGACTGTATAGTCTGTAGTTCTTCACGAATTTGGCTATTCTATCTTTCTGTTCGCAAATGTGTCTATCAAGTCCCTTTCGGCATTTAAGACACTGCACGGAGCATTAGAACAGAAATTCGTCAAGAGCTGTAGACTTGTGGAATGGTGTGGATGATTGCAGGCTACTGTTTCAGTGGGCACAATCACAGCTTTTAAAAGGAAGCTAAGAAATTGGGCTAAAATGGAAAATTAAGTAGGGCCTATGTTCCAAGTTAAATTTCAGTGGTGTTAAAACAGACTAAACGTCTTCTAAAACACTTAAAACTCTTGTTGTGTTAAGTCGCCAATGTTTAAATTATGAAATTTGCTAGATGTCGTTTTTACATAATGTAACTGAAAAGCATTATTGACATAATGTGACATTTTCCCTAATAATTGTCACAGAAAAACGGACAAAAAGTGCATGAAATTTTTCAGTTTCAAAAGCTTGGGCCCTTTGGACCTCGGGGGCCCCTGGACTTTGTCCACCCTCGTTATATGGCTGTTACGCCACTGCAGCATTAAACCATATTGTTCCCAAGACGCACCCAGGGGGAATGCTTCTTGAGGTCACCCTGTTCCCAAGAGGCACCATCCTTGACATCAGATAAATTGAAGCATTTAGCTGTTACAGCACAATATTTGTTTTATTTGACAGTGCACATGCTTTGAACAATAAAAAATCATACTAAGTGCATATTTTGTATTTTCATAATGGTATAAATTATGACGCTACAAGCTAGAAACGAAAAGGGGTGCGTCTATACAAAACACATATTTGTAATTAAAATTTAAATAGTTGAAATTGTATAACTACACTGCGCTTTTTTCAGTCATTCGTACGATGGCGCTAACATAATATTTCATTAGGCCTACACAATACGTGGCTCCTCATAAAATCTAATCTGCGTTTCGATATCGCGTTGATTAAAGGCCCTTGATAAAAGATCTAGAGCAGCTGCTGTGTAAACATAGTGAGATAACAAAAGCAAAAGACGGTTTTAGTTGCAGTTTTTAGTTGCAGTAAATTTCGGAACTAACTATGTTCGGAATCGCGACTTATTGTTTAGATACAAACATTGTCGAATCAGTAAGAAAGGGCGAAAATGAGAGAGTCATAATGAAGACATTCGAAGACGCTTATGGTAGGCTTGGATACCCGAAAAACGTTTACAGGACGCTGTTATGTTGTAGCGCTGTTTCGTTTGACCACAAAGATCTGGTTAAGTATTTGCTGGAGACTGGATATGACGTCAACTGTAACTTTGGTTTCCTTTCTCCCTCACCGCTGAACTTGGCCGTTCATTTAGGACGAGAAGATTGCATGAAGATGTTGTTGAATGCCGGAGCTCGAGTCGATAGGGAAAACCGTTTCAGTGAAGAAGATACGACCGAACTTGTTACTGCACTTGGAGTGGCACTGATGAAGGACCGTACGGATCTCGTGAAACTGATGATTCCTGTGTACGATCGGACATGGACAAGGACCCAAAGAACGCCCTTACATCTGGCTTGCATGCACGGAGCACGACAGTGTCTCGATTACATTCTGAGCACTGTCGATGGTCAGAACGATGTGAATGTGCTAGATGTCGAAGAACCCCGACGCCCCCGGGAAGGAAACACTCCGCTAATGTTGGGTTTATATCAAGGTGCATGGCTTGTGCAGAGGATTCTTCAGGCAGGAGGCAGTGCGAAGCATGTACCCGGGCGGCGAAACTGTAATGTGCTACACATTGCTTGCTCATCAGGTCTGTACAAGCAATACCTCACACACGGATTTGTTCCTCAAGATTTACCTCAGATCATTAAACTCCTCCTTGAATCTGGATGTGATCCGAACATCAGTTCTGCAGGGGGGGAAACACCACTCAGTCGGCTGTGTGCACAAGTTGCTTGCGAGCTGAAGGTCACACAAGATAAGCCATATCCTTACAAAGTTGCGCTTCACAGAGAGGTTGTCCTTAGTGCGGCTTCGATACTTTTAGAACATGGTGCTAATCCTGATGGAAACATTCGACACATTCCCCTTTCGGTTCTCATTTCTCAGCTAAATACAGTTCTTGAACAATTTGCTTGCATTGCTGTCATTCCCGCATTACAAGAGCTATACTTTCAGTCGGCGTTGCAGGCAACGATTCTTACCAGAGATTTATTCCAATTACTTCTGCTGCGCTGTGCCAATCCTAACATTATTGATTCAGGACCTGGTGGTCGCATTTCCAGATTTGTCGTTGACAGCTTGTTTGTGGTTCTTCTGAATAACTGGAGTGCTTTGATGCGTAGGCCTATTCGAAGCCAGTGGATAGCTGATATTGTCAGCGTTATTGCTGATGTTTTTCGCTTGTTGCTGCTGTTTGGTGGAAAGCTCCATAAACCAGCGCTTGTATTCCAGGTGTTTGTACAGAATATTCCTGAAGGATCTTTGTTTCTGACTTATTATCTTAACTTTTGTGGTAGACCAGATATCGAATTAAAAATGAAACGGGTTCATGTGCAGCTGGAAAACACCAGTGAGACTCGTCTGGCAGAACTTCGAGGCTTCATACAGAGGCAACCGATTCTGCTCATGCAATTGGCTCGAATTGCAATACTTAGAAGTGTTGGCAGCCAAGCGGTGCGCTCTGTTCCAGTTCTGATGCTGCCAACGGCTTTAGCTGATTACATTCTTTCTTTAAAGTGAATTCTTATCTGAAACATTAATGCTTTCTTAAAAGAAATTATCTCGAAGAATACAATCTTTCCATAACGTGCCATCTACCAGTCGTAATTGCTGTTTTGTCACTAATGCTATGCATAGATTGTTGATACGTATGCTTAAAACTGTAACAGTAGGCTTTATGAATTATTGCTGCATTTGATAACTGATTTTTATTAAATGAAAGTGTTTTAAAGAGCACAAATTCCTTATGTTATAAAGGAAAGACTTTCTTCAAAGACTTTTAAGAAGAATTGAAAGTGTAGAAATTTGCAAACAGCAAACATTTGAGTGTGGTCTTTATTAAATTTGACAAGTTCCTATACACATTATTATCATTTGCTGAATAGTGTACAGTGGTATCAACCGAGATGTTTGGGTTCAAATATCCACTAGGACAGAAAGATGCTTCAAAATTTCTGCACCTCCTAGCAAACTCAGTTACATGATGAGTACAATGACTGTACCCTGTCGATGGGAAGATCAGGCGGCGAGGAGAGGGCTGGCCAGCTGCCATCATATGCCAGTTCGATCGTTAAGAAATGCCTGAAATAATATCTGCCTTGTTCCTCTGTCTCTGTCTCTCTCTGTCTCTCTCTCGCTCGCTGTCTCTCTGTCTCTCTCTTTCAGTGTCTCTCTAATTTAAGGTAGTATTGTTAAAGACATTGACTTTGACGATGTGTTGTCCTGTGTACATACGGAAGCCCATATAGGGGACATGCGATTATTTCTTATTTAACTAGTGATATGTCCTTGAAAATAAAGACAAGCATTCGAGCGATTGTAGCCAACTATGACAAAGACAAAAATCTTCAACAGTCAAACAGTCGCAGAAGTACCGAAACTGACCAACTTGATTTTTTATTTCATTCATTCGGGAATTTATATAGCGCCCCTTCAAGGAAACTATACTCAGAGGCGCTCCCGACTTCAACGCGCCCAAAAGAACAGTTTTGAGTTTAGTAAGGAAAGTTTCAGGTAGACTTCCAGCGTGTAGACGCAGCTCTAGAGGTAGACCATTCCAGATCATTGGGCCAGCCACCAAAATAGCTCGGGTCTGCATAGTTGCAGTACGAGCAAAAGGAACCAGAAGAACTCCTTTTTCTGCGGAGCATAGGAGGCGACGCCCTGGGACAACCGAAATCAAACAGCAGAGCTCTCGGAGGTAAATTGGGGCAAGGCCCTGGAGACAGCGCAAAACCAGGGCAGCTACCCTGTACTCGATGCGCTTGCAGATAGGGAGCCAGTGTAGGACCTCCAGCATGTAGCTGGAGACGTGACCATACTTAAGAATTTGCCCAATGAGGCGCGCTGCTCGGTCCAAACATGGTATGCAGCTAGATGGGAGGCCAGCATAGAGCGATGAGCAATAGTCAAGACGGGCTGTGATGAAGGAATGCACTAGAGTAAGTTTGGCAGCAGACGTAAGCGAGCGGGTAACAGTACGAAGCTGGCGCAGCTGGTAATAGCAGTCCCGAGCAAGACGATGAAGATGTGGAGCACAAGTGAGCTCTTAGTCCAGCCAGGGCCGGATTAAGACTTCGGGGGCCCTAAGCCAAGAGCCGAATTCAGACATCCGGGGGCCCTAACCCCAAGCATGGGCTTCCGGAGGGGAAAGGGAACATTTGCGCCCCCGGATATTGCAGATATTTAAAAAATTACTTATCATCTTGGTTTATAACAATGAATGGCTACGTTTTTGCCACACTTTTATTTTTTATCTAAACTAGTCAAGATTAGGCTACCTGAAAAATTTAAAATATATAAAAGCATTGAAACTTTTAACAGCTTTGTGTTTGAAATAAACGTTCAGAAATAGCTGAAAACGGCTCCCAGAACGCTAACAACTGGCTCCATATCATGTCAAATGCTTCCGAAAGCATTGGCGGCTATTGGGAGCCGCGCCAGACCCCTAATTGCGGGAGCGAGTAGGCCTACTGATGGTGACGCGATAGGTTGCTTTCGGCACCCTCGTTAGTCCCCGTCCCAACAATTCAAAACTTTGATCCCCTAAAAGGAATTCTTTGCCCCCCTCCTAAAACATTCCTGCGGACTCCCATGATTATGTTCCGTTATAGAGGCCGTCCATAAATGACGTCACGCTATTTTGGACGATTTTTAACCCCCTCGTCACACTTCGTCACAAAAGTAAGACCCCCTCTGAAAATGACGTCACAAAGCGCTGACCCCCCCCTAAAACCAATTTCCATGGCGAACCAAAATGCTCCTTCATGGAACAAATAGCGAAAGCATGAATATTTTAAAATCTAACGGTGACCAAATATTGAAATAATTAGAAAATTATTAATAATGGTGCCCGTATACATTAAAATAATTAAAAAATAATGAAAATTTAATCCTCAAAATTAGTGCTGTTATTATTAGAATTAAATTGTTGTTAATTGTTAAATTTAATAACATAGACCTGGTGTGACGTCACACTACTCAGACCCCCACCCCCATGTCACACATCGTCACAAATTTCCGACCTCCCTCCCCTAGGTGCGTGACGTCATTTATGGACGGCCCCATACTAAATTTAGGTAATTTCAGAATTTTCATCCGCTTGCGTCCGGTCACCGTATCAATATGGTCGACACAGAGTGGGAAATATTAGAGTTTCGCTTTGAGCCTTTGACGTCTGCCGTCGGTCGCTAGGGGCCCCTGTACAGACTGATAGTGTGAATCTGCAACTGGGGTAAGTATTCAGTAAGTAGTAATTAAAACTTACTTCATAAATTCATAGCGCTAAATTATTTAAATCATACAAAATTAGGAATTTGCTATAACAATTTGATTTAATTTCTCCGGATTTTTGCGGCACCACCGCAGCAAACGACCACCACCTGTCATCCCCCCTCCACCGCCGCCATCCACTCCAGGGCCCCAGGATGGCCAACGAAAACCAGTAAGCACGCGCTCGGGGAGGGTTGTGAAGCTCCCACCCCGCTACAGGGACTGAAGAAGGCGTAGTGCGTACAGACGCTCAGCGGAAACTGAACTTAGACGATTTTCCGGACTTCATTATCATAGATCAAGTAGCTCAAGCTTCAGCTGAACTTAGCTATATTCAGATACATTTAAATACACTATACACTTATGCTTAGTTAACCATAGCTTAGGCTTATTTCTTTGTTTCAAAGGGCGTGTGCCGTGATGACTAGCCAGATATAGAATAATTGACACTTAGGACGGCGACGCCCACGTACAGGCGGTTGCGATCGGCTTCAGGCCTCAGTCGCTCAATACACGAACTAGAAAGCACTCGTGGAGTTATATGTAGCTTAACGATATAAACCCAACGAAATGACCTACTTAATATAGACCTGATTTGCGGCAGTGTGATACTCCTTACAGATTTTATTTTAGTTATAGCTACAGTTATAGTTAATGGTTTTTATTTTAGTTATAGTTATAGTTATAGTTAGTATTATTTTTTAGTCATAGTTATAGTTATAGTTAATGGATTTATATTTTAGTTAACTTTAGTTACTACTTAGTTACAATAATTAAGGCTATAAGCAATAGTGTGCGTATTAACACGCTGTTTCACAATTTGCTCAGAGCTTTGAAAGCCTTTGAAGCATGGGTGCATTCAGCTTCATGAATACACGAGTTTCCAAAGTAACTGACGAATTGCATAATAAATATATGTGAATTTTTCGTTCTCATTTATGCCGAATCGTCCATATTGCACTTCCTATATTTATTTTTATTTTTTGTTAACGAAAATAAAGATGAATTTTCGTTATTGTTATTTTCGTTATAGTTATAAGTTAGTTAATGATATTTTTTTAGTTATAGTTATAGTTATCGTTAACGAAATCATTTTATTTTCGTTAACGAACATTTTCGTTATCGTTATTGTTAACGAGAATCACACTGATTTGCGGCTTAGTTTTGGTGCGCCATCGTTTGATGCCTTGTGCGTAAAACACAACGATAAAATAAGTTACTAATTGATGATAATTAATCAGTTGCAGAAGTTGGAGGCCTTTCGAGATGTGGATATGGCGAAGGATGGAGAGAGTCAGCTGGATAGAACGAAAGACAAATGAAGAGATACTATCAAATATGGCAGACGAAAAAAGATCCGTAATAGAAACAATCAGAAGACGCCGAAGAAATTGGTTTGGTCGTATAATGAGGGAGATTCTCTCCTAGGAACTATAATCAAGGGAAGAATGGAGGGGAAAGCCAAGAGGAAGACCAAGAAAGATGTTAATGAACTGGATGATGAATGAGGGTTAAAGGAGAGGCGGGACTGTAGACGTTTTAATACAGGCGTCCATGCAGTCATGGTTGGACAACGAGAAGAATGGCGACATTTGAAGTTCGAACCTCCCTAAAAGGCAGAGAACCAAAGTAGAATTGCGCTAATAAATATTACATGATAAGTCGCTCAATAATTGACCATATTGTGACGTATTCATATGATGCATTGTATGACGTAATCTAAACTTATTGTCACGTCATCTTGAAAACAGTTAAATTGCTCAAGTTGCCATAGCGCGTCAAATTGCAGAGTGAATCGGTCATGAATTTTCAGCCATTTATAATTCCATTGTTTAAAGTTACGATTTCTTTCAAATTTAATTACTTTTCGAACATTTTATGTCGACTACTATCGAAGACTGCTAAAGAAACGATACGTGAGTTCTCTATTCACAGCCATTTTTCACTGTTCATCAAAGTTCTTGAAAATTTTGGATCGAAAAATTCTGACGGATGAGCGTTTGTGCTGCTGGACAGAAGGAGAAAGCTGAATCCCCTCATGCAACTCGAACGGGTTTATCATGAATTTAAACTGAAATAAGACTTTAATCATACCTTAAATCGTTGGGCTAGGCTACTCTGTTTTGCTCCATATTACTCTTTGCATAGGCTATATAAGGCTTAGTCGCAGGTTTTGAAAAGTCTAATTGTCGCGGTCGAGCCTCTCGATCACGACAACGAACAAACGAAGGAAAATTAAAAGATCTTTATTAACAGAAAGAATCAATTAAGTCAAATTTAAGTCAGCCCGTCAAATATCACAATCGCAGACAGCACACAGGTTGGCTGGTCTCGATTGAACTTCAATCAAATATCGTTACAAGAACACTTCTTCAACGTGCATAAATCTTCGTCAACTGGCTTCTTTGTACAGACGCTGCACCTTATATATAGGGTTCTGATGGATTCTAGAAAGTTCTATGACGTCATCGTACTTTTCCCTGGAAAGTCCTGTAGAACGCGTAGATTATTGATACATGCATTGGTCCGCTGTTGACAGACCGTGGCGGAATTTTCCCTTAGCTGTAAACAATGTTGTTGACGCACAGCGGGTATTTTCCCCAGCCGCACGTGTCAGCGTAGACCACGACATTCCCTCCGCCCTCAGATGATGACACGTCTTCAGCACCATCTCGAACGGGTCATCACGATCAAGCTGAGTCGTCGGATCCCATCTCGTCATAACATGTACAAACAAAACAAAACACATCATTAAATCAACTTATCTACACAGTTTTCGGGCTCGATCCTCGGGTGCCGGGCTATTCCCCTTTCCCTCATGTCCCGAGTCACAACCGAGAAAGGAAATCAGCTACCGTGTTCTGACGCCCAGGACGATAACGGAAGTCTACGTTAAATTCCTGCAATGCTAAGGCCCAACGAGTCAGTTTCGCGCTCTTGGGGCTTGCATCCGTAAGATAAGACAAAGGATTATGATCCGAATAAATGATTATCCTTGATAAGAATATCCACGACCGGAATCGTTTAAGTGCCCAAATTACTGCAAAAGCTTCTCTCTCAATTGTAGACCAATGCATCTGTGTGTCCGTGAGTTTAAGACTAGCAAAAGCAATTGGTTTTTCGTGACCTTCTTCGGTCCACTGAAACAAGCAACACCCGACCGCGGTGGCACTTGCATCTACACTTAAACCAAATTCCTTAGTGAAATCAATGGTATGTAATTGTGTAGCTTTACTGAGATCATCCTTTAACTTATCTAGTGCCTCTTGATGCTTTTGCTCCCAAGGCACCTTCGTAGGCACGTTATCTCGTGTCAAGTCAGTTATTACTCGTGCTTTCTCAGCGAGAGCAGGTATAAAATTTCTAAAGTAACTGAAAAAACCCATAATCCTTCTAACGTCCTTTTTTGTCGTCGGAGGTTGGATATCATTGATCGTAGCGATCTTGCCTGGATCAGGTTCGATACAACCTGACCCTACTATATGGCCAACAAACTTTATTTTGTTCTGTGCAAAATTACATTTCCTTAAATTCAAAGTAAGTCCTGTCTCCTCAACAGTTTGCAAGAATTTCTCTAGATGTTCCAAATGGTCATTCCAATTCATTGAAACCACTGCCATGTCATCAACGAATGGTTCGGTAAAACTTCGGACTGGATGTAAAACTTGGGTCATAGCACGAATAAAAGTATTGCTAGCGGATTTGAGTCCAAACGGCATTCTTGTGAACTCAAAAAGTCCTGCATCACATACGAATGCTGTAAGCCATTGATGTTCCTTCCGAACCGGGATTTGCCAATATCCTGATTTTGCATCGAAAACACTAATGAACTTTGCCCGTCCCACCTTCTGTAAGACGTCAGCAATGTCTGGGGTCGGATAACAATCACCTAGAGAATACTTGTTAACATGGCGATAATCGATTGCTAGACGAACGCCATTTTGACCCTTGGGTCCCTTTAAAACACAAACTACCGGACTGGCCATTTCACTTTTCGATGGTCGAATTATGCCTAAGGACAACATTTCTTCTATCTGGCGTTGCACTTCAGGTTTAAGTAGCTCCGGGACCTTATATGCCTTTAAACGCTTAGGAGTGAAATCAGGAGTTATTTTGATTTCATGTTCTAATACTGGACAGTACCCAGGTTTATCCACGAATACTGCCGAATGTCGATCCAAAACCTCAAAGAGTTGCTTTTGTTCCTCTTCTGACAGATGCGCCATGATCAAAGGATCAATACGCTTACTCGGGCTCACTTGTTCACGTTCTTCCTGATCTACAACCTCTACTACACCAAATTCCTCATCTTGATCAACAATTATTGAACAGCTATTAATCATTGCTTGTTCGAGTCGTTCATGGTACCGCTTGATCTTATTAGCGTGTAAATGTCTTTGTTTTCCCTCTATTTCTACTATATAGGAATACGGGGATTTAACTCTGACCACGGTTGCAGGTCCTTGCCATCGACTATAAAATTTAGAATTACCAAAATCTGGTGCTAATACTGCTACTTTATCTCCAACTTCGTATTTTCTGTCAGTACTGCGCAAGTTATAATAATCTGCATACCGTTTCAATTCTATATCACTATAGTAATCCGCATAAGCTTTCGCAAATTCGAGGTTTTCTTTCAGTGATTGGAGGTACTCTTCAGGTGATTTACCTAAGTTAAGAGGTAATTTCCGTTCGCCCGCCCATGATTCCTTCAATACACTAAGTGGACCACGAGGAAGAGTTCCATAAACCATAGTGAAAGGCGAGATATGAGTCGTGCCTGAGGGTTTTTCTCTAAGGCTCCAGAGAACGAAGGGTAGCAATTGGTGCCATCCACGAGGATCAGATTGAGCGAGTTTAAAGATCATGGTTTTCAAGCTCTGGTTGCATCTTTCAACCAATCCGGCTGCCTCGGGATGTCCAGGGGTATTGAATCTGGGACTACAACCCATTCGCTGCAAGAATTCCTTCGTCAAACGGCTAGTAAAGTTGGTGCCACAATCCGAACTAATGATTCTCGGAATAGAAAAAGTTGTGAAAACTTGCAACAGAGCTTCACAGACTCCCTTTGCGTTCAACGATCTAAGGGGATAGGCCATCGGCCAACGAGAAAATTTGTCCACCAGAACTAAAGCATAATTGTACTTAGGTTTCGATTTATTAGATTCTCCAGTCACTACCATAGGGCCAATACAATCCATATTTAAATGGTTAAAACAAAGTTCATCTGCCCTCGGAATAGGAGTAATCGGGACTCGATCTGCAACTTTAACTGGAGTTCTAAGTTGACAAATTTGACAAGATGCACAATACTCGCGAATTCTCTCATCCATTCTCGGAAACCAAAAGTTTAATTTGATCCGGGCTCTCGTTGCCTTAAAAGCCATATGCCCAGCACATGGGGCATCGTGTGCTACTCGCAAGACAACCCCAATTCTATCCTCCGGTAGACACAATTGATTTACCTTATGTCCCATAATCTCCCCTTTATGGTACAGGAGATTATTGTCTGTGAAGAAATTATTTTTATTCTGGTTCGCTTGTTGCCAGCAAGGCCTAAGATTGTGACAATTTTGTTGCTCTCGCAACAAAGTATCATTATCCGCTTTTTCCTCACCAGATTTAAACTCTGTCGACTCAACATCGAGGAAATTATCTGAATCATCAACTGGTTGCTCCTGGGAAGATTCATTCACTTCCTCATCCTTAACGTCTGACTGCAGGGATTCGTTGTTGTTATCCTTCTCAATTTTATCTTCCTTTACCTCTTCATTTACCTGTACTGATCGATCTACACCAACCGCCATCACTACATATTCCGAACTCTCCATTAATAGGTCTACAATATGGGGTGTTAGAATAACCCGTTCATTTAGTTCAGGGACTACAGCAAACATGACGCACAAAGATGGCGCAATATTCGTCGGACTTTCCATGTGTAATTAAAGTGCTTTTAGTGAATAGAAGAAATGGTTTGCGTCTCAGTAGCCTACTTTGTGATATCACTACATCACTGCCCCTCCCCAATTACAGCCCACATTTATCCGTGCCTCATATGCCAGGGGGGGGGATGACAGATAATGGTAACATCACTGGCGTGAAGAACAGAACTGCAAGTAGGAAGCAGGATCGATACCCGATACCTCCTTAAGGTTGACTCAGCCTTCCATTTGCCAGATGGCGTTGGCAAAATGAGTAGCAGGACAGATGGGCGTCTTGCATGGCTACCATACAGTCGACTCCTGTTAAACTTGTTATCATCTGTTACTACTATATCATGTGATCTTACTGCGTACTTGTCAGTTGAATTAATAAAGAAGAATATTATTATTAGGTCTATTATTGTTATTATTGCACATGGAATTCAGGTGCTTCAAGTGCTTTCAATCAATCAATCTTTATTATTGATCTGAGAAAATTTTTGTAGCCTACAGCGTTTTTGTGTGTATCGTATTCGTATAGCTGCATATTATGTATGTATGTATGTATGTATGTATGTATGAGCACTTGCTATAGCGCCCCTTCCAGATTTCTACTCAGAGGCGCTCCCCGACTACAGCGCGGACACTGAATCGGAGTTTCACGCCGAAGCGAATGCAAAACTGCGAGTGAAGGACTTGCCCAGGGTCCCTACGCGGCGGCTTGAGGTGGATTCGAACCCGCAACCCTCCGGCTGCAAGGCCCCGAAAATACCCCTACACCACCGCGCCCGCAATTATGGTTGTCCATTAGCTGATACTCCGTTCGTAAAGAAAAAATACGTATGAAATCCAATGCAAGCATTGGACTCCAAACGGGCCTCGGCCCATGGATCTGATGCAAGCGTTGGACACCTACGGGCCTTCGGCCCATGGATCCTGATGATGATGATGATGATGATGATGATTAACTCCTAGAGTGTACGCAATACTTATTAACTGTCGATAGGCCTCCTTGCTTGTCGATGCAATGTTGTATCAATCCTATAGCCTGAACTTTCACAAGTAGCCTAAGCTTAATGTAAATTAGATAAATAAAATAAAATGTTCTAGCTCCAGGTTCTTCTTGGAGTATAATTCATCGAGCGCGATCGATTTACCGATCGACCAGACCTTTGCTAGGCTATCGACCAAGGAGATCGATCGATCGATTGCCTCAAATGAGAAGCTCTGAATTTGTCATATCGAATTTTACATAAAAACTTACAGGTTTACATAAAGGCTCTTTACATACGAATTTTGCATAATACTCCAAGGCTGTGCTAACACTTTGAATAAAACAGTAAGGCTAAGGCTGGTTTTACGAGACCTACATGAGTATGTATGTATAGACGCATATACTATATGTTTAAAATGACTGCAAGTTCTGGAAGAAAGTGTAGGTCTGCGTGGACGCTCTTGTAGGGAGTTCACGTTCAAGAAGTCCAGGGAGTCGTACGGCTTGAACAACCTGCTTGGTTACCCTAAAGAGGAAAGATTTGCTGGGCGGCCAACTGCCCGAGCAGGCCCCCTCTACGACCGTCTAAAGAAACGCGGGGCTGAATTCGGCTTCCATTCCGGTGAAGTATTATTTAAGTAATTTATTCATATGCCACCTTAACGGTTGCATGTATGAGAGGAGGACTATTAATACAATAATACTGTCTGTATAACCTACAATCCAAATTCTATGACTCGATCGCTAGACTCTTTAAAGGACTCCTGACAGCGGTACTTAGCTATAGCCTACCTGTAGGGATGCATGTACGCGATCACTTATATCTAACCTAATGGCTTCAGCAGATCCGTTGTCATAAGCATATCGTATGATATCAAGCAGGTGAATTCGTAATTAAAAAATCATAACCCGTTGGAAAGAATCTAGAAGTTATGCTACGGTTGTTAAACAGTTGAAAGAAATGAGTCTTAAACTGAGACTTGACTGAACGAGTAGGCAGCGAATTCCAAGCCTTGACCCGCAACCGAGAAGAACTTGAGAACTCGGCGCTCCCCTAATACGAGGCACAGCATGAGTCACAGACAGTGTCCACTGATAGAGTGCACTTCGTCGAATTGCAGGGTGAGAATTGAACAGAGACAAGTTGACTTATTTAAATGCAGTACTTTGTAAACTATAACTATAACTACACGGGATTCTTTCCCGATGAGCAGCCAGTGAATCGAGTGCAGTATAGGTGTAATATGCCAATAGCAAAGGGTGTATGGCTAAATTACACAAAATTTTAAAGGTTGGGAGCAGCCAAACTGGTTCGCCTTGTCCGGAGACGAGGCTGGCTACAAACCGAGTTTTCGTCGGACAAACTGGTTCAAACCGGTTGGCAGAGAGTGTGAACTGGTTCTGACGAAGGCTGGAATCATCGACCTTACTCCTTTCGGAAAGATCCAGATTCAGGGCCCGGGGGCCAGTGAATTCATCGACTACATATGTGCAAACCGTGTACCTGAGGTAAATAGAATAGATGCAGCTTAAATACTAGCAGTAGATATATGAGAGGCAAATGGCGCAGTTTGGTATTATTTTGGGGGACACTAGCAAGTTGGGTTCTACGAAACCCAACGCAGCTTCTGCCATGGCGCAGTATGGTGTTGTATGCGTTGGGGTTTGTAGTACCTTCCTTGCTTGTGTCCCCCCCGAAAAAATACCAAACTGCGCCAGTAGACTTAAAATATGAATTATTAAGATAAGAATTAAGTTATATTATAATACTGATTAATTACTGAGATATGTGTACGATGACCTGTTCGAATGCTGCATCGCATTTGCCCTACACATAAAACGTTTTATTCATACTATTGTCACGCATTTATTAAGCGCCACTTTCTATGACCAAGCATCAATCGATGGAGTTGAGCAATTGTTAGGGCAGAACTAAAGGTCCTTTCAGCAGTAACCGTTTCAGAGGAGGCTCGAACCCATACTCTCCACGTAACAAGGCGAGTGCTCTAACCAATCGGCTACCGTTTACCACAATGGCAACAGATATGTTACAATACAATACAACTGAACTGATCTTTGATATCGCCCTTCTTACTAAGGTAGCCCTAAGCTCAAAAGTGCACACGCCTCGGCGGCGCAAAAGCAATTATATTGCAGAGCAATTGTGTGCGTGAAGGACTTGCTCAAGGTCCCTACGCGGCGGCTTGAGGTGGATTCGAACCTGCAACCGTCCGGCTGCAAGGCACCGAACATACCCCTACACCACCGCGCACCACAACACCACCGCGCCCCACGGTTAGAGTTATAGTATATTATTCTCTAACGTTATTTAGGTTGGATGAAATGGGCGCCATCAATAGAAATATCTCAAGCGCTATAGAAATATCGTTTTACATTACATTAAGTAGGGTAAGGCAGACTGGTGTTCTTCGTTTATGTTAAAACCGGTTTCGCTCTATGTGAATGTTGAAGGTCGGTCGGACGTGTATTTCGCATATGTTGACGGACAAGGGTCGTGTCTATGCGGAGCTGACGGTCACTCGCATTGAACCAGATCGGTTCATCTGCCTCACAGGATCCGGTTCAGAGAACCACGACTTCAGGTTCGACGCCTATTGTATTTAACAACCAATCAGCAATCGTTCAGTCCATGCCACACACACGATGTCTGAGGATCCTACAAGATCAATAATGATGATGATGATGATGATGATGATGATGATGATGATGATGTTGTTGACGATGATTGTAATTGTAATTGTAATTGTAATCGAACATTTATATAGCGCCGCTCAAAAATCAGCAGCGCTCTATTTCTCATTATATGATGATGATGATGAGTACAACAATTTCTACAGCGCCGTAACACGGCACATGCCGTTACAAGGACGCTTTGACACAATAAAAATACATACCAAGAACAATAGAATCCAGTTAGATATCATGTACCATGTATTGCAACGCAATAACAGCAAAACGCAATACAGTAAAGTGAAATTTGATCTAGGGATCCCTTTACAAACCACATAAAGGAGGCGGAGGGGTCCCTCTAGCTAATCCAGAGATACAACCATGGTTTTACGACTTAATTTTCTTAGCCTCGGCATTTAAAGGCAGTCCTCTCTTTACGACCAGAGAAGACTTCAACAGTTTGTTGACGTTATATAGAGCCCATACGTGTCCAATCTTGAAGCATATGGAAATGCTTGGAAGGTGATGGTTTTCTCAGTCATGGTCAAAATCTTAGGTTTTATCATTGGAGTTTCGAGTGGATGCGAATTGCAAGCGGATCACGATTTATCATTGGTAGGAATAGGGAGAAACTCCTCCTCCTCTGAAGAAGAAGAAGAAGAAGAAGAAGAAGAAGAAGAAGAAGAGTCCCTTAAGCTATAGCCCTGAGGCAGCAGTATGAAGTGTTAGCGATTGCATTTTCTTAGCCTCAGCTTATGAGGGTGGGTGGCCAATCCTCTCCCTCGCCGTCTCATCTTCCCACCAACAGTGTGTTTCAGTATACTGATTATACAGTAGCTGAGCTGGCTATGGGTGCAGGTGGAACAGAAATCTGGAAACAAATTCCCTGATGGGGATTTTAACCCCAGTCCAGCACGCTAACTACTACACCATAGAAGCAAAATGTAGGCGAATTTTTTCAGCTGAATATGTAAAACGATTTCAGGTGGATTGAAAGAAAGGCGAGAGACCGTCAGGCCGACGTGACCGTGTCGAACGTGACAGATGACTGGGGATGCCTTGGTCTGGCCGGACCAGCGTCTAGGCTCATCCTCCAGAGACTGGCCGACCAGAACGTCAGCGATGACGTGTTTCCGTTTCTCTCAGCGCAGATCATTAACGTTGGTGGAGTGAAAACCCTGGCCATCCGAATTTCATACACAGGTATTGATTCGCTCACCGTTGATGCATGCGTTGCTTTTTATCTATCTTAAGCGCGACCATCTTAGCATTCAAACACTATTACACTGTTTAATCACTGACATGGTGGTCTAAACTATATCCATGATTAGGAGTGTAGGCAATGCTTTGCGAGATACCTGATAGGCGCTATGTTAAGTTTGTATATAAAACTAACTGTAGTGACAGACAGGCAGAGAGGCAGGCAGGCAGGCGTCGACGGCTACGGTACGTTTTAAAGGCGGCTGGACATCATATACCTCATCCGGCATCTTGCACTCTGCGCTGGGGTCAATTATATTGTGTGTCTGCATCTGTAGCCTATCTGTGTAGTTTTGGCTTGCATTTTCTTCTGGCTTTCGACTGCACTCACATTGACATTTGGATTGCATTCCGACTTTGCTGAGCAACGACCAACAACTGATCGTATCGTATCGTATTTAAGTATTTGTAAAGCGCCTCTCGTAGGGTGAACCGTTCAGAAGCGCTCCCAGTGTGCTAAGCCCCGCGAAAATAAACAGGTTTTGAGAAAAGCGAAGGAAGAAGAGAGACTGCCAGAGAGAATTTTAGAGCGAACAGAAGGAGAAAGAGCATTCCAAAGAGAGGGACCAATTGAAGCAAAGGAACGAGCCTGAGCCATAGCAGTTCTACTACGGGGAACCAAGAGGTCAAGTCTATTGCAGGAACTGATGCCTTGAGTATAAATACATTGGCGCTATAGAAGTTCTATGAACGATGATTATTAGGCCTATTGCTTATGTATAGGTCTCTATATCTGTAGCCTTGTGTTTATATGCAGCTAACTGTATAATTATGTATTGGTAATCGTTTCTGTATCTGTAGCCTATGTATCTGATTGAATTGAATGATATAAGTGATACAAAAGTAAATTTGGAGTTAATGTACTACAGGAGAACTAGGCTGGGAGTTATACACCTCGATTGGAGATCTCCCGAAGCTCTACGATGCCCTTCTCGAAGCCGGAAAGGATCAGGGAGTGGGTGATTTCGGAGCCTTCGCCATGAATTCCCTACGCATGGAAAAAGGCTTCCGAGCCTGGGGTTCAGAGGTAGGTTGAACTTCTGCGTGTTTTGTTATAGAGGTGCTACATAAAGCAATTTGATTTCATTCTGTTTTCAATTTCGTGCAACCCATAACTACAGTGGTTTCACGATTGGTTGTTTGCAATATATACAAGGAGGGCATGTATCCCCCAAGTTAATGCGGCCTTCCCAAGGACCACATGAAGCATTCCCTATACTTCAGTGACGCAAACCCTCTAAGGCCTGTTATGCACTCCCAAGGACACGTTATTTAATTTAAGTTGCAGTAGATAATGTGGCGCCCGGGTGGGTTCCCCGGGTCAGCCTTCTTGCTTGGTCCCTTTTCCCTTCCCCGCCGGTGGCGCCCCCTGTTGGCGCGGTGTGGCCTCCTGCTTTTCCCCCTCCCCGCCTTAGCCGGTAGCGCGCTTTGGGTTGCTAGCCTTGGCCTCTAGGCTTGGCCTCTCTTGGCTTGGCCTCTGGCTTGGCCTCTCTAGGCTTGGCCTCTCTTGGCTTGGCCTCTGGCTTGGCCTCTCTAGGCTTGGCCTCTCTTGGCTTGGCTCTGGCTTGGCCTCTCTAGGCTTGGCCTCTCTTGGCTTGGCCTCTGGCTTGGCCTCTCTAGCTTGGCCTCATTTAGGCTCCGCCCCCTTAGGCTTGGCCTCTTTGGAGGGCTCCGCTGATTGGCTGGGTTAGTTATAAATAGGAGCGCTTCTGTATAATTAAGGTTGCGTTGCGTTGTTAGCGTAGTTTGGAGTAGTATTTGGTTGTGATTGTGAGATTGTCGTTGATTGTCGGCTGATGACGTCAGAGGCTTATGACGTGTTGACTAATAAAAGATCGTTACTTTAAACTGCCTGGTGTTGATCCTTCGGTTTTGACATTGACTGCGACGGCTCATCGGCTGGCAGACGCGAAGCCCACCGATAGACGACGGTGGCCGTACTTGTGCTCCCATCCTGAGCAACACGCGCCTTACCTCGCCATCCTGAGAGAAGAGGCAAAGAAGTGGGCCCGTCCGACAATTGTCACATTGGTACCAGAGCCGTGGGGTTTTGTCCGAGAGTTCCTGCCGCCGACGAAGCCAGAATCGACCGAAGATGTTCCAGGGAGACGACGACGATACGATCGCCTATCCGATGCCTAGTCAGATCCGCACGCCGGCAGAGACGTCAACGCCTGCTGCCGGGAGAGCAACCGCCGAGACGCGACCGGACCGAAGCCGCTTGCTGACGGAGATCGACTTCGATGATTTTGCGGAGCCGGTGAGATCGAGCCTCCGCGAAGAGATGCAAGAAGAGACGACCGTGGAGCCGGAGAGATCGAGCTTCCGAGGAAAGACGGGCGAATCGACGACGGAAAAGAAGAAATTGAAACCGAGTTTCCGCGAAGAGACCGAAAGACCGGACGCACGGGAGACTTCGATGCCGAGTTTGCTGGAAAGTGTCAGCGGTTTGCTGCGAAGCCGCCCGACGCCGATGAAGCCAGGCAAGTTCGATGGGACGGGCTCTTTGGAGTCGTTCCTGGTCCAGTTTGAGGTCTGCGCGACGCACAACCAGTGGACGGCCGCGGACCGGGTCGACTTTCTGCGATGTTCGCTAGAGAAGGCCGCTACGCAACTTCTCTGGGACTTTGGCGCTCAACCGAGCGTAAGTTACGAGGAACTCGTGGAACGTCTTCGCCAAAGATACGGGACGGAAGGCCAGGCAGAAACCTTCCGTGCCCAGCTGTACTACCGACGCCAACGCCCGGAAGAAAACCTGAGCGACCTGCTGCATGAAATCCGACGTCTGGTTGTCTTGGCCTACCCGGTGCCTTCCAACGAGACCACGCAGATCATCGCGAAAGACGCCTTCCTGGAAGCCATGAGAGACAGGGAGCTCTCGCTCAAAGTACGCGAGCGAGAACCCAAGAATCTGGACGAGGCGTACCGGACCGCGCTGCGTCTGGAGGCCTATCAGCGAACGAACGACTCCGACGATCGCCGCAGACCGCCAAACCGAGTGCGCGGGACTCAGGAAACCGATCTGAGTGCCCAGCTCCAAGCGCAAATGGACCGGTTCCTGGCGACGCAGAAGGACGAACAGCGGAGATTTCAGCGAGACATTGAGAAAAGAATTGATGAGCAATTCCGCGAGCTACGCCAAGGAAATCCGCCCTGAAGAATCGGCCCGAGACGCCCGGCCTGAACGAGACCGCGCGGGCCCTCCGGAGAACCAGCGACGCTCAATGACCTGCTTCAACTGCGGACGAGCCGGTCACATCGCCCGCAACTGCCGCCAAGCTCGCCGATTCCGGAACCGCCAGAACGAGACAGCGACGACCGAGTCCGATGCTTCGACGCCACCGGACCCGGTGGCCATGAACCATACGACACGCCCGAAAGTGCCGGACCGCGCTACGAGCAACGCCGTCTACATTCGCGGGGAGATCAACGGACGACCGCAGCTATGCCTGATCGACACTGGATCGGAAGTCAGCCTGGTGCCTTCATCTACTGTCGACGGGTTAGACCTTCGCTCTTGCAATCGCTTTTTGATGGCTGCTAATGGGTCAGATATACGTGTCCTTGGGGAGGTGCGGGTGCCCATTAAGATATTTGACGGGTTTTACATCCATAGTTCTTTCCTTGTGTCCGATCAGATTACCGAGCCCATGTTAGGCATGGACTGGTTACGGGAACATCGCTGCCGCTTAGGATTTGGTATGGGATCCCTATTTGTGAGGCGCAGGCGTATTCCCTTGGTAAGGGGCAATGGGTCCACGTGGTGCCGGCGCGTGATCGTCGCCGAGGAGGTGTTGGTGGCCCCTAAATCCCAGAGGGATATTCCGATTAAGACAATGTACGTAGTGTTGTTTTAATAATGTCTCAATTTTAGTTTTAGTTTTCGTTATGATTGTTAGTCTTCATTTTTAGTTTTAGTTTTAGTTTTTATTGTGTGTCAATATTAGTTTTAGTTTTCGTTTTAGTTTTTATGGATCAATTTTCGTTTTCGTTTTAGTTTTAGTAAGCTAATTTTAGTTTTAGTTTTAGTTTTAGTAAGTTTATTTCAGTTTTAGTTGTAGTAATTTAATTTCAGTTTAAGTTTACCAATTTTTTAATTACATTTAAATTTTAGACACAAAAAACTAATTATTCAGGGTTTGGTTGTCCCAGCACCACCAGTCACTTGAAGTTTGGTTATTTTGCATAATATTATTAGTGTTCCTAAATCCTAATTATTCGCCATTTATTGTATGGGTTTTAGCGTTGGTCGAATACAAGATGGATCGACGAAAAGAATTCTTGCTAAATATATGTCGGATTGATTAAAATAATTTTTACTTAAATAGAAATGGGATGGATGAAAAGATTCTTGCTTAAATAGAAGCGGGATTGATGAAAAATAATTGTTGTTTAAATAGAAGCTGGATTGATTAAAAGAATTTCTGCTAAATAGAACCTGGATTGACGAAAAGAATTCTTGCCCAAGTCGAAGTTAGATTGATGAAAAATAATAATGCTATAGTGGACGAATAATTAAGAACGTTAAACTGCGAAATTAGAAGTGCTGTGTTCAACCTAAATTTGAACACAGCACTGTGTCGCATCGAACTCGATACTATAATAATAATAGGCCTAATCCCAAACAGGGCTGTCCTTTGGTCGACCATTGATACTCGTCACGCTACAAGTCAGAGAAACGTGAGGCTCCAATTTCGATCAAAACTGCATTAATTAAGTGAACGCGTTGCAGTAAAGTACCACAGCTTTTGTTAAAATCGAAATAGATGAATTCTTAGCGGAAAGTAAATAAAGAAAAAGTTTTCCCATATAATTATTATAAGCCGAGCTGCTGCATTAAGAATAGACTGGAGTTTGTGAGTATTAGAGGCGGAGAGTCCAATGTATGCAGCGTTCCCAAAGTCAACCCGAGTGCAGATCAAGGCGTGAATCAGAGTAATAATGGCATTTGACATCGCAAAGACTGGTCCGTGCAGTACTTTTTTTAGGTAGGCCTACTGAGAAGTAGCGTTGTTTTCGTATCAACATCTCGTTCTCGTTTTCCTCGCGTGTCTTAAAACATATGAAGAAATGTTAGCAGAGCATGGGCTCAGCATGCCGTTTGCACATAATGCACAAGGCAGTACAATACAAATGGTGAATTAAGTAAGCAAAGAAAAATTTAAAAAATTCTTTTTTGATAAATATAGTTTTAGTTTTCGTTTGATCAATTTTCGTTTCGTTTTAGTTTTTATTGCTACAAATTTCGTTTTAGTTTTAGTTTCCGTTGTCTGCGTATTTTAGTTTTAGTTTTAGTTTTCGTCAACGAAAACGTTCAATTTTCGTTAATTGCCATTTTCGTTTTCGTTTTCGTTGACGAAAACAACACAAATGTACGGGGATCTAACGACCATAGCGCCAGCCTGGATGACGGAGGCTAGGGAGATCCAACCTGGGGTCCATCTTGCCCGCGTAGTTGTCGGTGATCACGCAGATGCCCAGGTAAGGGTGGTAAATTTAAGCGAGGATCCGGTCAGGCTGCCGAAGAATCAGCCACTAGGGGATTTGCACCCGGTGCAGGTTGAGCCGAGCGAAAGGAACCGCGAGAATGGAGACGCGGCTGTCCATGCCTCCCCGAGCGAGAAATTACTCGCGGATTTGCCCGAAGAAGTGACGCCCGAGATACGGGAACGATTGGGCGCTTTGCTGGTGGAATATAATGATGTCTTTTCCGCTACTGACCGCGATTTAGGCAAAACTTCTGTATGCACCCATAAGATAGAGACCGGCGATGCGCGCCCCGTAAGACAGCCATTAAGACGACAGCCGCTGCCGCATAGGGTCACGATCGATACTCAGCTAGACAGCATGTTAGCCGACGGGATAATTGAACCTGCTGTAAGCGAGAGGGCCGCGAATGTGGTGTTGGCACGCAAGAAGGACGGCTCGCGGAGATTTTGCGTAGGTTATCGGCAATTGATTGGGATGCTGTTCCCCTTTCTCCTGATGACCATGAGCGGTTTTGTTAAGAGAGGGAAGGTTATTCCAAGGGCCAAACCGGGGGTTTCCTTGGTAGCTGGGGCCCTCGAGGGAAACGTAGTTGTGAGGTCTGGGGCTCCGCGTCCAATACTGGCCGATCAGAGTACGGGATTTCGGGGAGGCCTGTTTCGGGAGGTTTATGGGATCAATCGGCGAAGAGCGTTTAGTTATCATCCCAGGGAGAATAGCTTAAGTGGGATCCTACCCAAGACCGTGGGGGAAGTTATATGCAGCCATCAAGGGGTGTGGGTTGAAGTTCTTTCCCTTGTCCTGGCCACCTCCCCATGCACGGTGATGGATCGCTGCGGCCTGGTCAACTACAGGCTCCGCAAGTCTGCGCACTCCAAGCCATTCGTCGCCCACGTCGATAGACTGAGGCCTTGCTTCGAAGAAGGCCTACACGACGCCGACGAGAACGCCGCTCATGACGACGCTTCGATGGACGATCTGCCGGAAGTTAGCCAGAACTCTCGACGCCCGAAGAGGACGATTCGCCGTCCTGCCCGCTTTCAGTAAGCGAGCTGCCGTTTCCCGAACGATGACAGTGGTGTTTGCCTGCGACTGACAGAAGGACTTTGCCCTTTTCTGTACAATGACTCTGTCGCCCCTCCTTTCCCAAGAACGCGAGAGACTTGGCCGCTCAAAAGAGCATTGCATAGATCTTGTCTTGATTGCTTTGTTGCCGAGAAATGGCATGTTTATGTTCGTTACTTTGTGCCGAGCTTTCGGGCCCGTTGGCCACGGTTATACATTAAATTCAGGTTTTGCAGACTTAGAAGACCGCTCGTGTTAGCCGGACTCTGGCTGAAATTTGGAAACTTGGCCCGTTGGTCACGCGAAATTTAGCGAGGACTTTCTGTGAAATGTTTATAGAGACTTGGCCCGAGGGCCGCGTTGAATTCGCCAAGATTGGCTGCGACATATTAGAGATCTGGACTTTTGTTTGGCCCGTTGGCCGCGTAGTTAAGCCGTTGTTGTTGTTGTTGGGGCTTGGGGAGCCTCGAGAGATGAGGTCATCTCTTATTGTAGCGGGGGGAGGGTGTGGCGCCCGGGTGGGTTCCCCGGGTCAGCCTTCTTGCTTGGTCCCTTTTCCCTTCCCCGCCGGTGGCGCCCCCTGTTGGCGCGGTGTGGCCTCCTGCTTTTCCCCTCCCCGCCTTAGCCGGTAGCGCTCTTTGGGTTGCTAGCCTTGGCCTCTAGGCTTGGCCTCTCTTGGCTTGGCCTCTGGCTTGGCCTCTCTCTAGGCTTGGCCTCTCTTGGCTTGGCCTCTGGCTTGGCCTCTCTAGGCTTAGCCTCTCTTGGCTTTGGCCTCTGGCTTGGCCTCTCTAGGCTTGGCCTCTCTTGGCTTGGCCTCTGGCTTGGCCTCTCTAGCTTGGCCTCATTTAGGCTCCGCCCCCTTAGGCTTGGCCTCTTTGGAGGGCTCCGCTGATTGGCTGGGTTAGTTATAAATAGGAGCGCTTCTGTATAATTAAGGTTGCGTAGCGTTGTTAGCGTAGTTTGGAGTAGTATTTGGTTGTGATTGTGAGATTGTCGTTGATTATCGGCTGATGACGTCAAAGGCTTATGACGTGTTGACTAATAAAAGATCGTTACTTTAAACTGCCTGGTGTTGATCCTTCGGTTTTGACATTGACTGCGACGGCTCATCGGCTGGCAGACGCGAAGCCCACCGATAGACGACGGTGGCCGTACTTGTGCTCCCATCCTGAGCAACACGCGCCTTACCTCGCCATCCTGAGAGAAGAGGCAAAGAAGTGGGCCCGTCCGACATTTGTCACAATAAATGTAAAATATCCCAAAGGTCCACTCAGCCTTCCATTCGCCAGATGGCGTTGGTAAAATGATCAGTAGGATGTGATGGGCGCCCTGCATGGCTGCCAAACAGTTAAATTCGACTCCTGTAATAACTTGTTCATACGTTTACTTTTGTAATCATACTGCGCTCATGTCAGTTTGAATTAATAAACGAAGATTATTATTATCTTCGATAGTCTGATCTGTCAGGGTAAATGTCAGTTTGCATGACAATAATCTGAAAGCAAAAGCATCTGATCTCATTATTTAATAAATGCCTCAAGTAGGCCAACAGTGTTTTCTTTGTCTGTGGTTGGGGAGGTTCAACCCCATTAGCTCTTCTTCTAAACCCATCAACTAAGTAACTGAAACGATGTTGCCGAGTCATGAAACTAAAATATCTCAAGAGTCGTCAGTTGTTTCGTGTGCAAGATATTAGCTACTTTAGATTTTGACTTGCGATCGTGTATTTTGCTAATCTGTAAATTTCTCTACATCCCCAGCTCTTTTTGACTACTTAAATACTACTCGTGTACGTTATAGGCCTATCATTGATAAACCCGCTGATTTGATTGATGTCTGTGTAGATGAATATGGATACGAATCCACTGGAAGCAGGGCTCGGAATGTTCATTCACCTCGACAAGGTAAACGGTTTTACAGTCTCTTATGGTACTTGGCACTTCAAATTCATGGTTAGAACTCTTACCGTAAATTCTCCATTTCAAAAACACTACTCCAAAGCCAAAATTGCGGCACCAGCCTCCTCACGAGCGCTGCATCCATTAATCATAACCGTAAACTCCAGATTTCTCAGGCGCTATACTCAGGGCACCATCTTATTAACGAGCGTTCCAGCAATAGGTTTAAGTTAGATAAGTCGTCCAAATTGTAGAGTGCGGTTTCTGAGAGACTACATTCAACCACTAATGGATAGGGTTGTTAACGATGAATTTTTTAAATTGTTAACTATTTAGGGATTATCGATTAATTAATAGCTAATTGTGATCAAAATAATGTATTCCACAATAAGTAATGACAAAGACAAACTTAACATTGTTAATTGCTTATCTAGTTATTACTTAGTAGTTATTTGTTCATAATCCTCATATTAGTAGTCCTGTTTACGTTTTTCTTATCAAATGTCTTCCTTCAGCCAATTACATGAACAAACCAGCATGTTAACACTGCTAGATTCTAGTGAGCAACGTGTTTTGTTGACTGAGCTAAAAAAAAGATTCTTGCACGAACTTAATGGCTGGGCACCTTATTGAATATAGCAAGCGGTCTTCGATTAATCGTTAAAATAAACATAGTCGTTAAAATTAATTAATATTTAATCGATCATTAATTGTTAACTTCCGCAGCCCTACTTAAGAATAACGCAGAACTCATTTGGCAGAAAGTAGGTTTAAACTGGCCGTGTATTCGATTGTTGTTATACCTACGTTTCTCCTCTCAACAAAAGTTCTCAGTTCGGAGGCTGAAGGACAGAAAGAGTTTTCGGCTGAAGCACATACACGATAGCAGCAATATATCTGCCTAGGATATATCTTGGAAGATTAGTTGTGTTGCTTCTGTTTCTGCAGTCGGTCGATTTCGTTGGTAAGAAGGGACTGAAACTGATCAAAGACTTTGGACTCAAACGTCGATTGGTTTTCTTGACGGTTCAGACGACGGACGTCGATCCACAAGGAAACGAAACAGTCTGGCACGAAAACAAGGTACTCTATAGTGCAACCTATTCATTCAAGTATTTATATAGCACCTCTTCAAGGAAACTACTCAGAGGCGCTCCCGACTCCAGCACGGTCA
The DNA here is from genome assembly GCA_020284085.1 of Aporrectodea caliginosa. Classification (NCBI taxonomy): domain Eukaryota; kingdom Metazoa; phylum Annelida; class Clitellata; order Crassiclitellata; family Lumbricidae; genus Aporrectodea; species Aporrectodea caliginosa. The sequence continues at coordinate 425,042 of JACEVL010000131.1, read as the reverse complement.
AAAAGAAGTTTTCAAGTGCTTGTAGAATGTGTCAGAGAGTGACTTAGGGAACAAGCGTAGCTCAAGAGGGAGGCCATTCCATACCGCCGGGCCTACCAGAAAAGCACGACTTTGCATGATGGAGGTACGGGCAAACGGAACTGAGAGCACCCCCTTCCCCGCAGAGCGTAGGGCGCCACTACTCCGAGTACCCAACACAGGCAGACAAAGGTTGTACTATTGTTGCTTCAATTGTTGTGAAATACATGACAGCAGCTGTTGACAGTTCTAGTAAAACGACAGCATTTCCTTCATTTTTTCATGGATACTTTGAATCCATTAAACAAACACAATATTTAGACAATGGCGCCAATACACAATGCAGCGACGGAACAAGCCTAGACCTATAGGAAACAAACGATCGCCTTACCTTACCTTACCTCATTAATTTCGAGAATTCATTCATTCATTTGGAGAATTTATATAGCGCCTCTTCAGGAGACCTAATCATAGCCTTACCTTGGTAGAGCAACCTTATACACTGACTTGTTTTACATTACCTTGACTTAACTTACCTTGGCGTCTTGTGATATCAATTATCACCTGTATACATGTAACGTTAAATGAATTGACGATTTTCAATCAGATCGAGTATCTCTTGTTTAACAACAGGTGGTCGGCAACACGACATCTGGCGCTTTCGGATACTCCGTTCGGTCTAGTATCGCCTACGCCTACCTTCCTCTCAATCTGTCGACTCCTGGAACTGAAGTTGAGGTGGAACTGCTAGGAGAACGTTGCCCAGCAACGGTTCACAAGACCGCTCCAGTCAAAGTAGAGTCCGTGCGAGCGAGGCTGGCAGCAAAAGGCAAACGATGACTTACTGATGTTTAACGGACAAGACTCATACAACTAACGATACAAGTGACTTTTGGTAGTTAGGCGGCCTTGAACTGGTCAAACAAGTCGGTTGTTCTGTATGACAATTTACCATTGTAACCAATTATTGCTCAATGATTGCCTTTCGTATCAGACTGTAGTAGCATTACGTTACACATTGCCTACATTAGAATCCTTCATTGTGTTTACCATAATTATCACAGAAGAAATCAGGCTGTCGCAGACAAGCACGTAGGCCTAATATCGCTATCTGCTTAGGCCTACCTCGCATGATATCCGAACTGTTTTGATAACTAGCCTAATTGTAATTGAGAAGACTCCTATAGTGGTGCAGCGGCATAGCAAAACAATTGTGCATTTTGTGATACAAGCATAACATTTGGCATAGACATTATACATCCTATTAGTGCGAGATATAGATATTGGGCCACGCTGAATTATTACTTTTGTGAAAATGGCGGCCATTTTCCAAAACGGCCCACCAAGATAGAGATTCTCAATACCTCAGCTTCTAGTTCACTTACAATCGTGATCTTGGAGTCTAAACATACAGATTTATGGGCAAGGATTCCAATGGAACTAATTGATTGTAAGCACTTATCTACACCAGATTTGCTGCCAGGGACGTCATTTAAGTGGGGGGGGGGAGCGGGGCAGTCCGGTGCAGAATATGGACCAATTGTTCATTAACTGATAGAAGCGTGACATTTGCAGCATAGGATGAACATGTCCTAAGGGAAGATTCTAGCTATAGGGCCATCGCTGTTTTGCCTCTGGCCTGAGTTGCCTTCTTCAATCATATGATATGCGAGGTAGCCTATTATGTATAATGTCTGTGACAAATTTTCTGCTTGTATCACAAAATGCACAATCACTTCAAATTTCGGTGCTATACTGTATGCCGCTACACTATAGTAACCGTTTCCGCGTAGAGCATCTGCGCAATAGTTCGGCAAATTTACCCCTTCAAATGAAAGAAAATCAAAGTCTTTCACTGCAACTTCATAATAAAGCCCAAGGAATCAGTCTGAGGTCGCTTCAACTGAGATCGGCCATCTTGGATACGCACGTGCTGTGGACAAGGTAGCTGCGTGTTTCTCTAGCGCAGTGGTTCCAAGACATTTTGCACCTAGGGCCAAAGCAGCTCGCGCGTAACCCACGGCGGGTCACGAATCTTTATTATAAAAATATTTTCCATAGAATAGCTAAACTAAGTGAAAGCTCTTCAAATAACAAAGGAAAAATTATGTTGCAATTGAAACATTTCAATCTAATGGAAAATTCACGTGAATTAAAAAACTGAGGGCAGGCCTACACCGTTCATAATTTAATACATCAGACACTTAGGCCTAAACGTGGGATTTGTTGTTTGTGTAGTGTCGCTCCAAACTATTTTTTCACAACGAAAGCGCAGAAGCCGCACGTTAAGCCAACCTGCTTACCATTCTGTCGATGCACAAACGTGCATTTCTCACAGCGTCCAGCTAATTGATTGCATAAGTTTTATAGTGGCCCGATGTTTGAACAGGTGCATGGACCAATATTAAAGCCAGTAGTAGAGATTTAATTCTTTATTGCGTACTATATCTTGTCTTTTACTCTGCTGTAGGCCCTATACAATGGCCTTAATACGGACAATTGCGTTGTTTTACCTGCTTCTGTCTCGATGTTCAATGACAATAACTAATTGAACAGGTTTCATATCGCATTTGCAAGTTTCAGTCATGGTGTGGAAGAGTTTAACCAGCTTAGAAAATTGCACCGTGAGACAGCTTCACAGCTCATAGCTGACGCAAGTGCTTTGTGATGTGCATGTTAGCTTTGGATTTGTAATAAATACAAATACTCTGTGGTAACATTGCCTCAGTGTGTAGGCCAGTATGGGAGTTGTAAAAAAATAACTGGGGAGGGGGGTTAGACATTGATTTATGTGCAGTTTGGGTGTGAAATGTAGATTTTGCTATGGGAGCCTAAGAAAGACTAGGGGTTGAACCCCCGTAACCCCCCCGGCAATTCTCACCCTGGTGTAGGCTATGTAGTGGTATTAAGGTTATCACTGAACAACTGGACAATCGTCTTTCGCGGAATCGCGGTGATCCACTACAAATAGTTGACCATCCTGCGAACTCACCAAAACCCCACCTCTCGCTATCTCTTCACAGGTCTTTCACTCGAAACTGAAAACACTGCTTTTTCACAAATCCTATCCTGTATCCTCCACTTCCCCTATCTACCTCGCCGTTTCAACTCTATACAGCACCCACTTTAGCCTGTCTGACTCTCCTCTGGCTTTTGACCCTCTGCCTATAGATTTTGTCTGCCTATAGATTTTTTCCGGCTATTTAACAGAGAGCCTGTGAATAAGCTGGTTCCCGCGACTTCGCTTTGTGTGCTCTGTAAAAGTTTACGATAACGATTACGATTAGTCTTAATCTACGCCGCTATTAGGCTATAGGTAGTTTAGGATTTTGAAGTTGTGACAGTGAACTGGTTTTAAGTTAGGCCTACCAGGTCTTCTGACTTTCTCAAACTGACAGTTTCGTTAACAAGGACAGCTCTCGGCAAAAGCACCGTTTATGTTACTAGTCCTAGGCTCTGGGACTCTTTTCGGGCTATTTTCGCTTTGCAGAGTCCGTTCTGGCCTTCGGAACTCGACTAAAAACTCATATCTTCGTGGACTCATTTCCTTCGTTCAGTCCATTGGCTGTTTCTGTATCTTCTCGGTTGCCCTTCTTCTTCTTTGCACGACGATTTTGCTTAGAAGTGACCATAGACTAATTATGCTTTGAGCATTATGATGGTTGCGCTATATGCGAGTTTTTAGATAAGATTAGATTAGATTAGCCTAGATCAGATTAACGAATTTAACGGATCAACCTCTGTTGCACTGTTGGAAAACTCAATGTCCGCCTAATAAATGCCTCTGCGGTCTATAGCCTACCCCCAACGAAATAACCTCTTTAAAATAGACCTGATTTGCGGCTTCGTTTTGGTGCGCCATTCTCTCCTATAGGAACTATAATCGCGGGAAGAATTGAGGGGGAAAGCCAAGAGGAAGACCAAGAATGATGTCGATGGACTGGATGATGAAGGAATGTTACAGCAAGCTAGAGGAGAGGGCTGGACCAGTGTAGACGTCTTTATCCAGACGTCCAAGCAGGCATGACCAGTTCATGGCTGGACAACGGGAAGAATGGCGACATTGGAAGTTCGAACCTGCCTAAAAGGCAGAGAACGAAATAAGAATTGCGCTAATAAATATTACATGATAAGTCGCTCGATAGTTGACCCTATTGTGACGTATTCATATGATGCATTATATGACGTAATCTAAACTTATTGTTACGTCATCATGAAAACAGTTAAATTGCTCAAGTTGCCATAGCGCGTCAAATTGCGGAGCGACTCGTACAAGAATGTTCAGCCATTTCTAATTCCATCGTTTAAAGTTACGATTTATTTCAAATTTAATTACTTTTCGAACATTTTATGTCGAGTACTATTGAAGACTGCTAAAGAAACGATGTGAGTTCTCTATTCACAGCCACTTTTCATTGTTCATAAAAGTTCTTGAAAATTTTGGATCGAAAATTTCTGACGGATGAGCTTTTGTCCTGCTGGACTCGTGCAACTCGAACAGGTTTATCGTGAATTTAAACTGAAATACGAAGTTAATCATAGCTTCAATCTGGGTTAGGCTACTGTGTTTCGCTCCATATTAATCTTTGCATAAGGTTTAGTCGCAGGTTTTTAAAAGTCTAATACATGTAAAGTTAGGTAAAATCTGTTAAGACAATGTGAGGTACAGCATGTAAAGGTGAGAATATGTAATTCTGGCAGGATAAGTCAGGGCAAAGTGCAGAACGGCCAAGTAACGTCTGGTCAGGTATAGTTTTAATCTTTTGAGTGTCGCAACAGAAAGTTAGTTACGGTACTTAATGAAGGAAAGAATGTAACCATAATGTAGCCTTACATCTCTGGATCCGCAGAATCACTTGATCTTTTCTTGTAGGCCTATTTCAACATAAGCATGGAGGCACTCTGCAGATTTGTGTGCATTCATGTGTATATCAATCAATCAATCAATCAATGAATACTTTATTGTTCACCAAACAATTCACAATCAGCAATTAGACAGGCAAGACAATCCAGTGACAATGGGAAGACCCAAAGGAACAACAGGTTCCGCTAACAGGGTCGCCCTATTACTAGCAGGCATTACTCAAACATGCTTTACAATTGGTTTACAAGGTTTACAATTGGTCGTAGTACACAGGTTAATGTCTTTTTTATTTTTTAATTTTTTATACAATCAAACATGCATGCATACATCGTACATTCATATCACACATTCGCACATTCGCCTAGTCTATATATATGCATGCAATGCATACATGCATTCAAATTTGTATGCATGCATACGTGTATATATATATAATAGGGCCTACATACACAAATACATACAGGCAAACGCATATATGTCTGAATACAAATATACATAGGGGATAGTTTCCTTCAGCTTTGGATTGTATGGACACACAATTGTTCCTCTTTGTATTCTAGCCATGATCTAATCGGCTCATGAAAACCAGCCATTAGGAGGAAGGCATTGACATTAGAAAGCCCAGTGACCTGGGCAAAATGACAGACTGCAATATAAGGCGATTAAGGCCTATACATAACTTTATACTTATTCATTCATTCATTCATTACGAAGATTTATATAGCGCCCCTTCCAGGCAACTACTGAGGAGCGCTCCCGACCCCAGCACGGCTGAAAAGGATAGTTTTGAGCTGAGAATAGGGAGTCAGAGTGGACCCTGGGGAGCAAGCGCAGCACCAAAGGGAGCCCGTTCCACAACGAAGCGTCAAAGAGAGCCCATTCCAGAGCGAGTGGCCAACCACTGAGAAGGCGCGATTCTGCTTAGTAGCTGTGAGGGCAAAAGGGACGACGAGCACGCCCCGCTCAGTAGACCCGAGAGAGCGACGACCCGGAGCACTCAGGTAGGGCAGCAGAAGGTCGCGAAGAAAGGGTGAGGCGAGGCCTAGCAAGGACAGCCAGACCAAAGCGATGAACTTATTCTTATATGAGATCCGCTGCCGGAGGGGAGCCAGTGGAGCACATCCAGCATATCCGGAATATTACAATTGTACGAGCAAGGTCTAAGAGAGTACCCGGTTTCACGGACGCTAGAGAAGTCCGTGAAAGGCATGCCCAGGGTCCGACAATATCGTAGAGAAGAGAGCTTCGTCAGCTTAAGCACACGTCTCTTTAATGGCAGGGGTACAACGTAGGTAAATGACCATGGCGACGCTGTGGCGTATAAGTTTTTGGACAGTGCAGTCATACGTTCTCTTTCCCCCAAGTTAGCAAATCCCCACTTAGTAGGGGAAGAGTACAGGAGTTGAGCAAATGTGTTTGAGCGTACAACATCGTGAAGGCGGTTACCAGTCAGCCCATGGGCTACAAGGACTTCGAGGAAAGATTGCTTAGTTTTGATGCACATTTTATTGATATGCGAGGAGAATCCGATTCTTTCTGAGAGAGTTACTCCCAGAACCTTGATGTTATTTACCCGTTCTATCCCAGCAATTGACGCGGTGGATTCTTGTATTCTGGTGTGGTGTGGCCTGATAATGATGTCATAGGACTTATCCGGATTAAGGCGCCGGTGGCAGTTTCTTTAAATGTGCTACTGTATATAATGGTCACGTTCTTGGTCAGTCGTTGCATGCCGGGATCATCAAATTAATAGCTATCATCTGCAAATTTGGATATTCGGTTTCCAGCATGGAGTGTTACTTCGTGTTAAAAAGCTGGCAAGTCCTAGACCGGACCCCTGGATAATGCTTATGTTTTTACATTTATAAGGAGAAAATTATTCCGCAAAACTTGGTACAGCGCACACCATTAAGTAGCAGAGCAAGTACCCATTTAATTATGTTACAGTAGTCTAGATTAATTTAACCCGTTTTGCTCATATTTTATATTAATTTGAACTGATTGTGTTTTGTAATGAGCTGAGTCTAAGTTTAACTGATTGTATTTTGTAATCAGCTGAGATTATGTTTAACTGATTGCGTTTTGTAATCAGCTGAGATAAAATGTAACTGATTGGCTTTTGTAATCGGCCGAGAATGCGTTTAGTTGATTGTGTTTTGTAATCAGATAAGATTAAGTTTAACTGATTGAGTTTTATAATCAGCGAAGATTTAGTTTAACTGATTGTGTTTTGGTGATCGGTTGAGATTGCGTTTTGCTCATATTTTATATTAATTTGAACTGATTTTGTTTTGTAATGAACTGAGTCTAAGTTTAATTGATTGTATATTGTAATTAGCTGAGGTTAAGCTTAACCGTTTGTATTGTAATGTATTATATTGTATCTAAAGATTTATATAGCGCCTCTCTCAGAATAACTATTCAGAAGCGCTCTCAGCACGAAAACCCTGGGGAAAAAGAAACGTCTTTAAAGAACGAGAGATCAAAGAGGAAAAACTAGTCATTAGTTTAGCCCTTAATGAGGGGGAAGGTTATTCCAAGTAGAGGGACCAACCACAGCAAATGCCCGGCGTTGAGCCAAGGCAGTCCTAGTCCTAGGAACAAAAAGATCTAGCCAATCAGCAGAGCGCAAGGAACGAGATGAGGTCGAAGATAACGACTTTCGCATATAGTCAGAAAGATACTTTGGGGGCACTGCTCAGCTGCGCCTTTGAGACTATATATAATTTCGTTTATTGAAAATAGAAAGTTGACAGACCGCAACTTTTCACATAGAAGAAAAACAGAGAGAAAATAGCTATAATTATTAGTGTAATGTCAGTACGACAATGAATCGATGGATTGGATTGGGTTATCTCTTTGATATTGACTTAAAGAGCACACGGGGATGAAGCTACGATCGTCTTTATTTGGCAGTTCAAAGTCATGAGGTCTTTGGCGCAGTGCATAGTTCCGTCGGACTGTCGGTGGAAAAAGGCTGCGCAGTACATGACTTGAGTTCCATATGACTGCCTGAAAAAGCTGATTGTCTGCCTTTTCCATCATACAGACTACATCTGGCTGCTGAGGCGGGAGGTAGCCCATTCGCTTGACTCGTTGTAAAAACCTTTGTAGACCGTTTCGATCGCTAGCGGAGGTGTACCCCCACCAGGCCGGTGAGGCATACAGAAGGCGTGCAATTGTGGTAGCCCGTGTAACCTCGTGAAGCGCCGCTGATGGAAGACCGTGTGCCCTCAGAACTCTGATCGCATGTAGCGAGCTTGAGCAGGCGCCCACCACCTGACGGACATGAGCTGATGCTCTTAAGTCGTCGGAGATAGTGACTCCTAGTATAACCATTTCGGTGACTCGCTCCATATCCATTACGGGCGGGACATCCTTGTTTCTGCAGCCACGTCGGAAGATCAGCATTTCACGAGATTTGTTCTTATTCAGTCTGAGATTGTTCTTTTCCGCCCAGTCAGATACGTTGTTCAGCTCCTCTTGAATCGAGTGCCTCATGCTAGCTCCAGTGATTAAGTAAGTATCATCTGCATACTTGCTGATCTTGTTCAGGCAGTGAATAGGATGTAAATCAGAAGCATCTATGACGTAACCCGACGGACCAAACCCGGACCCCTGAACAACGCTGGCATTGATGGATGCCAGTGTTGATGTCTGTCTTCCATAGCGTGTCATGTGCTGCCGCTCGTGGAGAAACTCGACCAGCCAGTTGTAGATTTGGTCTGGGATGTCAAGCTGGCAGAGTTTACGAGCTAAGGTGGAATGTCGCACGGAGTCGAACGCTTTAGAAAAATCCAGCGAAATCAGCGTCACATAGTTGTTGGTTGTGAGAAGATGATTAACTTGATGGAGGATGGATATCAGGGCAGCAGTGGTGGAGCCCGTTGGGCGGAAGGCAAATTGATCGGCTAGTTGGTCCGATGTTGGTGGAGTGCAGAAGGTAGGATAGATGTATCGATGCACGATTTCTTTCTCGATCATTCTGGAGAGGACCGGAACTATTGATATCGGCCTAAAATCGACTGGCGACGTTGGCTTGGCTACCTGGGGACTGGTCTGATGACAGCTATCTTCCATTGTGCAGGAATGCGCAGTGATAGGAAGCAGTGCAAGACATCAAGCATATATGTAGAGATATGCGAAAAGCGAGGGAGTCGGGCTATGAGCCTAGCTGAAGCATTTAAGACCGATTGAAGGGGAGAAAGACGCTGTTTCGGAAGGCCCATAAGAAGTGAGTTGCAGTAGTCAAGTCGGGAACAGAGAAACGCATGTACTATGGTGGTAAAGACAGAGGAAGAAACCGATCGTCTGATGGCTCTGAGACGCCTCACTTGAAAGAAGCAGGAGCGAGTCAGGTTAGATATGTGCTTCGTGAATGTGAGGGAGGAGTCAAGTATTCGGCTGAGATTATGTTTAAGTGATTGCGTTTTGTAATAACTTAAATTTAACTGATTGGCTTTTGTAATCAGCCGAGAATGCGTTTAGTTGATTGTGTTTTGTAATCAGATAAGATTTAGTTTAACTGATTGTGTTTTGGTAATCAGCTGAGATTGCGTTTAAATGATTGTCTTTTGTAATCACGTGAGATTGCGTTTAACTGATTATGTTTTGGTAGTAAGTTGAGATTAAGTTTAACTGATTATGTTTTGGTAGTAAGTTGAGATTAAGTTTAACTGATTATGTTTTGGTAGTAAGTTTAGATTAAGTTTAACTGATTATGTTTTGGTAATAAGTTGAGATTTAAGTTTAACTGATTATGTTTTGGTAGTAAGTTTAGATTAAGTTTAACTGATTATGGTTTGGAAGTAAGTTTATTAAGTTTAACTGATTATGTTTTGGAAGTAAGTTTAGATTAAGTTTAACTGATTATGTTTCGGTAGTAAGTTGAGATTAAGTTTAACTGATTATGTTTTGGTAATAAGTTGAGATTGCGTTTAACTGATTATGTTTTGGAAGTAAGTTGAGATTAAGTTTAACTGATTATGTTTTGTTAGTCAGTTGAGATTAAGTTTAACTGATTGTGTTTTGGTAGTAAGTTGAGATTAAGTTTAAGTGATTATGTTTTGGTAGTAAGTTGAGATTAAGTTGAACTGATTGTGTTTTTGTAATAAGCTGAGATTAAATTTAACTGTTTGTGATTTGTAATAAGCTGAAATTAAGTTATAACTGATTGTTTTCTGTACTAATCAGGTGAGATTAAGTTTAACTGATTGTTTTTGTAATCAGCTGAAATTAAATTGATCTGATTGGGCATTGTAGTAAGTTGAGATTACGTTTAACTGATTGTGTTTTGTTATCAGCTGATATTAAGTCTAACTGATTGTGTTTTGTAATCAGCTGAGATTATGTTTAACTGATTATGTTTTGTAATCAGCTGAAACTATGCTTAAGTGATTGCGTTTTGTAATAACCTGAGATAAAATTTAACTGATTGGATTTTGTAATCAGCCGAGAATGCATTTAGTTGATTGTGTTTTGTAATCAGATAAGATTTAGTTTAACTGATTGTGTTTGGTAATCAGCTTAGATTAAGTGTAACTGATTGTGTTTTGTAATCAGGTGAGATTAAGTTTAACCGATTGTGTTTTGTTATCAGAATGTGATTTAATAATAATCTTTTGTGTAATTTAGTGCCTGACAGCTGAGCTTACATTTAACATGTTATGCAATTGAACAATCTTAACTAGTTAATACTAGCTGAACAGACAGCTTGTAATACACTGCGCTTAGCAGCCTACAAAGCTCCGCCCTAACGGGGCTCGAACTCGGTACCTCTCGCACTCTTCGCCAGATGTTATAACGCGATTGTGTTTTGTAATCAGCTGAGATTAAGTTTAACTGATTGTGTTTTGTAATCAGCTGATATTAAGTCTAACTGATTGTGTTTTGTAATCAGCTATAATTAAGTTTAAATGATTGCGTTGAACTGATTATGTTTTGGCTGTAAGTTGAGATTAAGTTTAACTGATTATGTTTTGGTAGTAAGTTGAGATTAAGTTTAACTGATTGTGTTTTTGTAATCAGCTGAGATTAAGTTTAACTGATTAGGTTTTGTAGTCTGGTGATTGCGATTAACTGATTGATCAGCTGATATTAAGTTTAACTGATTGTGTTTTGTAATCACGCTGAGATTATGTTTAACTGATTATGTTTTGGTAGTAAGTTGATATTAAGTTTAACTGATTGTGTTTTGTAATCACGTGAGATTAAGTTTAACTGATTATGTTTTGGTAGTAAGTTGAGATTATTGCGTTTTGTAGTTTGAAGCTTTATTGATTGTTTTTGTAGTAAGTTGAGATTAAGTTTAACTGATTATGTTTTGTAATCAGTGAAATTAAGTTTAACTGATTATGTTTTGGTATCAGCTGAGATAAAGTTTAACTGATTGTGTTTTGTAAGTAAGTTGAGATTAAGTTTAACTGATTGTGTTTTGTAATCAGCTGAGATTGCGTTTAACTGATTGTGATTTGTAATCAGCTGATATTAAGTTATAACTGATTGTTTTATGTAATCACCTGAGATTAAGTTTAACTGATTATGTTTGTAATCAGCTGATACTAAGTCTAACTGATTGTGTTTTGTAATCAGCTGAGATTTAGTTTAATTGATTGTGTTTTGTAATACGCGAGACTGCGTTGAACTGGTTATGTTTTGGTAGTAAGTTGAGATTAAGTTACCTGATTGTGTTTTGTAATCACGTGAGATTTCGTTTGACTGATTATGTTTTGGTAGCAAGTTGAGATTAAGTTTAACTGATTATGTTTTGGTAGTAAGTTGAGATTAATTTTAACTGATTGTGTTTTGTAATCAACGTGATATAATAAGTGCGTTTAACTGATTATGTTTTGGTAGTAAGTTGAGATTAAGTTTAACTGATTGTGTTTTTGTAATCAGCTGAGATTAAGTTTAACTGGGTAGATTAGATTTAACTGTTTGTGATTGATAATCTGCTGAAATTATGTTATATCTGATTGTGTTCTGTAATCAGGTAAGATTAAGTTTAACTGATTGTGTTTTGTAGTCAGCTGAGATTAGGTTTAACTGATTGTGTTTGTAATCAGCTGAGATTAAGTTTAACTGATTGTGTTTTGTAATCAGCTGAGATTGCGTTTAACTGATTATGTTTTGGTAGTAAGTTGAGATTAAGTTTAACTGATTATGTTTTGGTAGTAAGTTGATATTAAGTTTAACTGATTGTGTTTTGTAATCACTTGAGAATGCGTTTAACTGATTATGTTTTGGTAGTAAGTTGATATTAAGTTTAACTGATTGTGTTTTGTAATCACTTGAGAATGCGTTTAACTGATTATGTTTTGGTACTAAGTTGATATTAAGTTTAACTGATTATGTTTTGGTAGTAAGTTGAGATTAAGTTTAGCTGATTATGTTTTGGTAGTAAGTTGATACTTAAGTTTAACTGATTGTGTCACCAATTAAGACCTAATCACTTGAGACATGCGTTTAACTGATTATGTTTTGGTAGTAAGTCTGATATTAAGTTTAACTGATTCATGTTTTGGTAGTAAGTTGAGATTAAGTTTAGCTGATTATGTTTTGATAGTAAGTTGATATTAAGTTTAACTGATTGTGTTTTGTAATCACTTGAGAATAAGTTTAACTGATTGTGTTTTGGTAGTAAGTTGAGATTAAGTTTAACTGATTATGTTTTGGTAATCAGTTGATACTAAGTCTAAGTTTAACTGATTATGTTTCGTAATCAGCTGAGATTGCGTTTAAAATTGCGTTTAACTGATTATGTTTTGGTAGTAAGTCCATGAAGTACGTCACGCTTTTTTTGACTGATCCCCCTGTCACAAACTGTCACAAAACTTGTAAATCACTTTCGAGAATGCGTTTAGGGGGTAGTGACAAGAGTTTAAGAATTTTCGAGGGGTTTTTTCGGTAGTAACAACAGTTTTTCGACACCAAAAAATTTTTAACAAGACTTTTCCAAGATTTTTATCCATAAATTTCACACTTTTGTATAAAATAAATTATAAATAAAATTTAAAAAAAAATGTGTGACGTCAATGGCTGACCCCCCTTGTGTGTCACAAACTGTCACACTTTCTTAAACTTGAGTGATGTACTTTGGAACCCCTGATTATTGTTTTGGTAGTAAGTTGATATTAAGTTTAACTGATTGTGTTTTGTAATCACTTGAGATTGCGCTAAACTGATTATGTTTTGTTTGTAAGTTGAGATTAAGTTTAACTGATTGTGTTTTGTAATCACGTGAGATTGCATTTAACTGATTATGTTTTGGAAGTAAGTTGAGATTAAGTTTAACTGATTGTGTTTTGTTATCAGCTGTTATTATGTTTAACTGATTGTGTTCTGTAATCAGCTGAAATTAAGTTTAACTGATTGTGTTTTGGTATAAGCTGAGATTGCGTTTGACTGAATATTTTTTACAATCAGCTGAGATTAAGTTTAACTGATTTTGTTTTGTAATCAGCTGATGCTAATTCTAACTGATTGTGTTTTGTTATCAGCTGAGATTAAGTTTAACTGATTGTGTTCTGTAATCAGCTGAGATTAAGTTTAACTGATTTTGTTTTGGTAGTAAGTTGAGATTAAGTTTAACTGATTGTGTTTTGTAATCAGCTGATGCTAATTCTAACTGATTGTGTTTTGTTATCAGCTGAGATTAAGTTTAACTGATTGTGTTCTGTAATCAGCTGAGATTAAGTTTAACTGATTTTGTTTTGGTAGTAAGTTGAGATTAAGTTTAACTGATTGTGTTTTGTAATCAGCTGAGATTACGTGGAACCGATTGTGTTAATGGCAGTAGGCTATAGTTATTATTGTTAAAACCTGTATTAAAGCCTTGTGGCCTGTTCGAAACGTACAGCATCAGCTGGTTGAGAAGTGACACGCCAGAGAACTCCGGCAGTGTTGGCACCGTCCATCCTGACTGCCTGTCAGCTCTGCTAGCTCTGGCTCCGTCAGCCCCGGTACTCTCAGTATTGGCACCGTCATCACTGGCACCGTCAGCACTGACACCATCAACCCTGCCACTATCAGCACTGACACCGCTAGTTATGACTCAGTCATTCCTGACACTGTCGGTTCTGTCACCGCTACTCTGGCATCTGACATGACCCGCCAGTCGAGTTGTTCCCGTCAGCAACATTTCCACCGAGACCTATGACGCTGTCAACCACAAGCAATCGGTCAATCAATTTTCGTTTAATTCCATGAATCCAGTTGTCGTGAACGCAACTGACAGGTTGAAACTCTTTACCCGAAGTGTCACATGTTTTCCAGGAAAAATCGACTAAGACGATCCAGTTGACAGCAGGTAATTGTAAGGTTTAGGGCCTAATGAAGATTTTTGACTAATACAATTGGAGGGCTGTAAATGTAATTGTAAATGTAATTGTAAATGTAATTGTAAATGCAATTGTAAATGTAATTGTAAATGCAATTGTAATTGTGATGTGACATTTATAATGCGCCACCTCAAGAAAAAACTCATCAGTTAGAGTGAAGAGCAGTAGTCCAACCAACCAAGGTGGAAGTGGAAGAGGGAGAAAGAGAGCGAGAAATAACCAGAGTTGTATTGTCTCGAGACACTGTCTCATTCTCGAGACGTCTCGAGACAGGTTTTCTGATGTCTCGGTCTCGGACCCCACTGTCTCGCTCTCGGTCTTGAGATCATTTCTTGACTTTTTGGAAACTGTCTCGAAGCGAAAGTCTTGTCTTTTTGGAAACTGTCTCGAAGCGAAAGTCTTGTTCTCTTGTAGAAGCGGTCTCCAAAGTTCTCGTACAAACTGTATTTTTGTTCGGAACTTCGTACAGTATTGCGATATAAAATTGTCTTGTGCCGAACGGGTAACTAGTTAATCGGAAGTGCCAAACAGACAGGAAGTTTTTAAAAGCGGTGTTTCTGGTATTAAGATTTAAGAGTATTGAAAACAGCAGTCTTAGGTTTGCACTTTCAGTCCAAAATTTCCAAATATCTTAAAATGTCTCATAAAGAACCTGAAATAGTGAAATTTGCATTCACGCAGTTTGAAATCAATGAGAAACAAAATAAATGGCATGCCGTTCGTCGTTTGTGTAAAGCCAACATAAGAGAAACGCTTTTAACAACATCTAGTTTCTCAAGGTGACTGAGTGATGTGACTTATGTCGCTAAATCGCTAATAGGCCTATAGGGCCTATATGGAATTTTGTTGGTTTAAATTTTAGAATCATTTAGAAGATTTCAGAATGTCTGAAATATTTAATTTCTTTATAGTTTATACAATTCAGGTGATCGGCTGATTTAAGTGACTTGACCCTTGTATTAGACTTCAAAAGTTGAGAAAAATTGTTTCGGGACTTGGGTCCAATGTGCATTTCACTCGTTTTGAACTGTCTTGAACTGTCTCGGACCTGGTGTCTCGTCTCGGTCTTGTCTCGGACCCCACTGTCTCGGTCTCGGACCCCACTGTCTCGGTCTCGGTCTCGGTCTCGGTCTCGAGTTCTATGTCTCGTATACAAGTCTGGAAATAACCCACAACTGACGCAGGTGACAATAACAGGAGCAAGTCAAAGCCGGAATGTGCTCAGCAAAAGAGTTCTTGGTCCAGGATAACCGCTAGGTTGCGGACAGAGGTGGAAAAGGCAAAGGAAGGGAACTGAGCAGAAAGGGACCCCAAGTCAAGCTTGTCCAGTTGCTGACGGGTAACAAGCCAGATATATTGGGTTTTCAGAGGATTTAGTCGAATAGAAGACATCCAGGCAGAAAGGGTGTCAGTGGCGCAAGACATGATTCGGGCTGCAGAAACAACTTGGGATGCTGAAGGGCAATGAGGAGAGGCCTTCAATTTTCTCTACAGCATACTTCTTGATATGCGTTAGAATACATGCCTTTGCCCACACTTCGAGAACACCATGGGCTGTTGAATAACACGCATATGCTACCGTTTGCATGATTATTTTTGGTAATGGTACAACAGCGTCACGGCTATCGTAAGGATGTAGCCTAATGATGGGCGCCTATAAACAGGCCGCCGCTCGTTTTGCCTATCAAACTAATTTCAATTTATAATTTATTATTATTTTCGATATTATTACCTCGATGTTTTAATATTACTCTATATAATTAATGTCGCAATGTGCGTTTGCAATTTGGTGTGTTAAAGACTATACTTACTTAGGCATACTTATTCATCCGCTTGTATCAATTAGTGTTAACTGTCCATGCCATAATCGGCAGTGATTCTATAAAAGGCCTTATTAGAAATAGTGAATGGTCTGTTTTTAAATCAAGCATTTCTGCTTAGAAACTTTCTTCGCCAAAATTTGTTTACCTCCTATATTCTAGAATCTAGACCATAGTTGGCATCAGATTGGCAATTATCTTTCCAGCTAATTGTGCATTATATATATATATATATATATATATATATATATATATATATATATATATATATATATGCCTGGGATGGGCGTGGAGTGTTTATTTAAACATTGCCTGTGAGTTCTTCCTGTATACGAGATGGTTGGTGCATTATTAGAAACTGAACACCAGTAATGTTGTAAATGCTTGCTTGCATTTGAACAGTCATGTTACTGTTTCAGATCCGTTTAAACATCTGCGAACCTAGCTGTCTAACGCATAGGGTCTACTATAAATTAAGACTAAATATCGAAGTGAGATAACTATCTCAAGCGGTACAGTAAATATAGGTCGATTGCATGGGATAATCATATGACTAACAGGACTGCGGAATTATGGCTCTTAACTTCAGTCATTAGATTAGAATACCGGTACTACAGAATATTTCGTATTTCGATACGTTTTAGTCGTAACATTAAAGCGCTATATTAATGACTCTACTACGATTTCTGGAACCAATAGCTGGAAACAGTTACCTCAGTCCCTCAGGACTTACCTTTTCTCTATTTCTTTTGACCAGTTCCGCCAGCGCCTGAAAACCTCTCTTTACCAGTGAAGACACTGGCCCGGGTCGGGAGCGCCTCTGTTTTTTTAGTGGCGCTATATAAATGCTCGATTACGATTACGATTCCACTTGAAGCTAACATAGTCTGATGCCTATACTTAGAATATTAAGGGAAAAGGGCTCCCTGGCAGCGGAGCATTAGTGCTCCTTAGGGATAACCCTTTGACACTAGGAAACCGATTGTGTCATGGTAGACAACTTTGCTGTATATATAATTGATAATTGGACTGAAGTGATTATGTACTGCTAGATTTGTTTTGTGAAGAATTTGGTACTTGGTGTCAATAAAAGTGTTGAATTGAATTGAATTGAAAGGTGCTATGGAAGTCATGAGATTAGATTTGATCAGATTTGACGGTCAAGAGCATAGGCATACATTGCATAAATAATCAAATAATAATGATAGGAACACACATACATACATTGTACATACTTAACACATACATGTATGAATAAATACATATGTACACTGTAAATATATACATTGAACCTATTAATACTATAAGTTGTAAGAATTCGAAAAAAAGAGGCCATCCACTTTGACAAAATTGACAGAGGACAATGGAAATAATTTGATGATGACGATAGAGGTTGGGTGAGTCTAAACTCTAAAGCCTAACTATAACAGCCCAAAAATTTTGCCGGGTTTTCCCCATCTGTAGGCCTAATATCGGTCAACAGGTGCTTGGTTAATGCTGCATCGTTAAGTAGGCCCTATGTGCCACTACGTTAGTAGGATGTTGTATCTGACTTCGAGTCTTGTGACTTAGGCAGAAATACAACAGAATTCTGGTAAACGATTCAACACAATATTATAACAGTAAGGACAACTTGTATTAAGTTGGTAATTTTAAGACTAATCAAGTAAATACGCAAATCTACATAATTATGTAGAGAGGATCATTGGTTTTTCTACTTCCAGTTCAGGAAAACGATTCAACACGACGTGTAACAGTAAGGACAAATTCTATTTATGAGATTAAAAGAGAGTGCGCAGATGTGCGGAGAGATCTGAAAACTTGGTCTTGTGTGCCCTAGCACATAGTTGCCCAAATCCTTAGCTAGCAGCAATAAGGATATGGGCGCCAACAGAACAACTAGAACAGTGACTAAGCTTATTTCTGTATATTTTCGCACTTGAACTCCAGAAGTAGGGCCTATCAGTTCCAGCTTCCTTACCTCTTGGATTGTCTCTTCTATCTTGTTGGAATTCGACCAGGATTCTGGATTTTTCAATTGTAATTGTAATTACGACAATTCGGGATGTTAAGATTTAACTCTTAATCTGACTAAAGGCATAAACTTAGTTTTTAATTTCATTACTTTCATTATCCCATGTAAACAAGTTGCGGTATGTTAACTTAGTATTTTAATAAACGAAATCTACTAATATCTATTGTATCGTCAGTGCAATCTACTTCTAGGATGCATTACACACACTGTCAGCTCAAACGCTTAGGGTAACGTAGCAAGTAAATTGTTTTTACATAAAGACTTTGGGGTTTCAGTAAGACTGTTCCAGGCAGGTGAACCAGCGACCCGAAAGGCCCGATCACCTGTTTTAGTTTTAGTTACTTGAACGAATACATCGAAGTTTCGATCAAGCGAAAAGGAAGGGGAAGCCTGTAGCCATGTTGGCTTACAGGGGAGAGACTGCTGGCAATAGAGTGAACCCTGTTCTGAGAAAAGATCATCTTCAGGACGTTACCCACCCGGCGACAACGTAAGAGGCAACGTCGGACCCCGAGACAGAGATTAATAGTGCTGGCTCTGTTCAGGAATCGGCCAAACCTGAACCTGACTACGGGCAGAAATGAAGAACAGTCATTTGGCGTGCAATGTAAATAAATAATAATAAGAATAATCTTTGTTTAATATTTTCAAACTGAGAGGTACGCAGTATGAATACAATTCATAGTATGAACGGATGATCACAAGTTATTACAGGAGTCGTATTTAACTGCTTGGCAGCCATGCAAGGCGTCTATCACGTCCTACTGCTCATTTTTTTCAACGCCATCTGGCGAATGAAATGGCTGAGTCGACCTTAGGGAGGGTAGCCAAAGCGATCCCGCGTCCGTTGCCTCTTCGTGCCAGAGTGTTACCATTACCCTAATCCCCTCCCCAAGGCAGTGACTTCGATGGCTCCAGACGAAGAAGTGGGCTGGAGTCAAACCCGCCCGCGAAGAATTAGCGTCTGGGAGGTGTTATCCACAAGAACTTGCGATGCTGTTTTATTTTGAATTCCTTAACGTAGGCTAGATCTTAGTAGACGAACCAGGCCATGGACGTTGAGCTTCAAAGTAACGGCCTATGTAATCTAATCTAACATAGCATGATCTTCTCTAATCTAATCCAATCTAATGTAAGCTAAAGACTTCTCTAGCACCGTTATTATAACGTAGGCCTACCTACAAATTATCAGTCTCTGGTTGTTTCTATTTGAGCAATAAATAATCTGCTGGAGAAGCAAGGCAGGAAAATTCAATAGAACGTGGAACAGAAATAAGCGTATACGCAAATAGCATGGTTGCTGTTTCCTCTGCACTTTAAAAAAATCCTTTCTATATCTGGGTCTTAATTATAAATTCAAAAGACTAATAACATTTAGGCCTAGCTGTAGGCCCTAATTTTATGATATTTGTAAATACGAATTTAAGTACAGGAGAAATTTATCAGAAGCTCTTAAAACATGGATTTTCATATAAATGCAACCGACTAGATGTTGCGAATAAATTATAAATTCAACGAAGATCTAAGACTGTTGGACTTAATTAGCCTACGATTTGCGAAACGCCTACATTTCTGCCGGATGCAATTTTAATTACTATTAGAAATTCTAATATCTACCGGACCATCGCAAAATTATCAGAGTGTAAAACACTCGAAAGTCACAGGACTGATCTAATTAACAGCGGTGCATCTAAGTCTATCTGATCTGTAATTATTAACGACTTCGACTGGTTAATTACTGTAATGTAATGTATGTAATGTAACAGAGAACCGGTACTTGTAGAGCGCGTCTTAAGAGCCTCTCAGAGGCGCTGTTTACGTAGCTATCAAACAGATGGGTAAAGGTGTGTCTTTAATGTTCGAGAAAATGCAATGCTGTTAGCAATTAGTGGAACTGAGCGACCTTTAGTAGATAAATTGTTTCATAACGATGGTCCAACGACAGAGAAGCCCCGACGTGTACAGTACAGTAACTGTCTTTCTCTAAGAAACTGAAAGAGGCCATAACGGCTCTAATGAACCTAAATTGGTAAGTTACGTCCAGGTGCGACAATCCTTGCGTGGATCAAAGCTAGTTAATTTCTTAATTGCGGAATTTCAAACGTTGAACAATGAACACCTGTGTATGACTAAAATATAGGAGGCGTTTTGTGAGGTCCTAAAACGCGCTAAATAGATGATGAAGCTCATACTGAGTAGGTCTTTTGAAGAGTCGATATCTAAATACTCGGAATGAATAGGCCTACTTGCATATAGGGCCTACAAAAGGGTGTTCATCTTAGACGGCGAAGAGCAAAGACGTGTTCTAGCGATTAAATTGTTGTGTTGTTTATATATCGAGCTCTGTTTTGGTGAGAATGGCGAACGTGAAGGAAGAGAATTTCGTCGGAAGATCAAACGCCCGTTACAACAAAGCAGAGACGAATTGAAGAATTGGAAGAATTGTCAAACTAAGAAGAGATGGACATTGATCAAGAGGAGAAGAACTGTGCAGGTCAGCCGCGATCGAAGTAAGCGTATTCTAATAATTATGTCCCATTGGAGTAGGGAAGCAGCTTTGAACCCAGAGACGACGAACTAATTCAAACTCAAAATATCTCAGAAATCAGCCAAATATTGTTCAATTTGGGTGATTCTTTCACCTGTTCGCTCGCACCAATAAAGTCAACCCCAGGTCATTTCAAAGTCAGAAGTCAAAATCGAGGGGAAATGATGTTAACACAGAATCCCCCAAAAACAACATTTGACTATTCATTTCGACTTTTTGAACGTAAAATGACCTTGTATCGTGTTAGCCTTTTAGTACTATTTCCTGTGAAAGTGATCTTTTTGACCTTAACATAATCTTGGATCGTCTTACATTTAGTAGTCTTGTTTCATACAAGAAGTAGTCCTTATCACGTCAAAAAACACAAGAAAGAATTAGCCAATTTCGACAATTATTGGTCGAGGTCTGGCCATTTTCTGGGATTTTTGCCCGATTACATTTTTCTGACATTGAAATGACCTTGAATGACCCTGAATTTAGTGTCAATATTTTTCCGGATCTAGCTCTCCTCGAGCCAAACAGAAAGGCAAAGGTTCATCCAAATCGGACTCTTCGTTCATTTTTGTGATAAAATGATTAAATTGAGAATGGACCCAAGTTCAAAGTCTCGAGGCTGAGCGCCTACAGTCCTGTAAATTTAAACGGTCTATGCATGGTTTGCGGACTGTGTTCAAATTTTGACATTTTTCTCGGACGATTTATTTAAAAAATTAAGGAACAATTCTTAAATTTGAGATCTCTCAATTTTGCAGTTGGTTTTCAGTTGTCAGATTATAGCTTGTTTTCTTCTTTAGGATCCATTTAAACACGGAAAGTCAAACGATATCTATTTTTCTTAAAGCTGTCTTTGTCAACGAATGATATACCCCTACACCACCGGGGCGCGGTGGTGTAGGGGTATGTTCGGTGCCTTGCATCCGGAGGGTTGCGGGTTCGAATCCACCTCAAGCCGCCGCGTAGGGACCCTGGGCAAGTCCTTCACTCGCAATTGCTCATGCGCTTCGACGTGAAACTCCGATTCAGTGTCCGCGCTGTAGTCGGGAGCGCCTCTGAGTAGAAATCTTGAAGGGGCGCTATATAAATATCTGAAATGAATGAATGAATGAATGAATATAACAAACTAAATGTTTGGAAACTGGAGAAATGTAGATTACAATTTATAATGAAACATTTAGATAATTTCTTTTAATTAGTTTTATTTAAGAAGACAATCAAAGACTGCTGAATGAAACTATTGAAGACATTGAAGCTCCGTCTAATACAACAGTAAGATTGTGCACTATTTATCTAAAATAAAATGGTAAAAATATTGACAGCATCATAAACTATTTGGCGAACAAACTTGACTGATGCTTTGGGCATTAGGCCTATAATAGCAGCGCTGTGTGGCATTTTTAATGGAATACTGTTCCCAAGGCCGTATTTAGGGGGGTGTTTTGGGTGTTTAAACACCCCCCTAAATTAAATAATGTATAATATAAATATTGCATTTACTAACATATACGGTGTAAGAACTAAGAGCACTCACGTGAACTTAGATGATGCAGCTCTATAGTGCTTTGAGAGCTCACAGCGCTCCTCCAAACCCCTTATAGACGGTTGACTTGGTTGCTTAATTTTTTGTCAGCTTGTTCAAGAACGAGTAAACACCCCCCGAAACAAAATCCTGGCTACGGCCTTGAGAGTCTGTTCCATAGGATGGCCCAGTGCACTAGAAAGCAAAATGGCCGCATCGTCGGAGCAAGAACCACTAGGTCCCTTATAGGTGTTGATGAAACAACAAACATTGATCTGGAGACAGGATCGCAGAGCCTCTAATGTTGTTGCAAGTCGCATCGATCATAGAAGCTTTCCTCACCAGGAAGATGTTGAACTTAATCCTGTTTTAGACTGGAAGCCAGAGCAGCGTCTTCAGCCCTCTGGTTTTAACGCACGGAGTCCCAAAGGCAGAAAGCTATTAACGATCGTTATTACGTCGATACACAAATAGCACACTCACCGTCAACCTCTCCTTTGCTGAAAGTTGCTTCACAGCCCGTTTGCAAATGTGCCACATATCACCCTATTCTTAAATAGCCATTCCTCTCTCCTGCATGATCGTCTATCAAACATTTTACAATTGCTTTAGGCCTATCTAATGACACAGTTGATGGCAGAAATTTACAGACAGGGAGGAAAGCAAGACAGGCAAAGACAGATAAAGAGAGATTAAGATAAAGACATTTCCAGTGTTGCATGTCCAGTGTTGCATGAGCGCCTCTGAGTAGCCTAGTAGGTCTCTTGAAGAGGCGCTATATAAATTCTCAGAATGAATGAATGAATGAATGAATGAATGTACTTTCAACAAAGTGTAGATATTAAGTCTTCAAATCAGTACAAGAGCTGCACATCTTCGGACTGGTATGGAGTAGGCTATATTGCACTCTGTCAGCGGATAACACAATACTTTAAAATGATACTTTGAAGATAGTTGACGGTCTTATTAAAATGAAGCCTAGCAATTATATCTTCAAAGCCAGAATCTCGCCCAGTTAAATATACGTTTCCAGCGGGCAGAAATTGTTCCTCTAAATTTCCTAGTGAACTTATTCCTAAATTCACGCAAGTCTTCATTTCTCCGCTCGACATATTCAACCTTTTTCACACTGACTGCAATCTTGAAGGTGGTGGACTTCCTTAGCCTACTTTTCAAGTAATGTATGTCATTGTGTTTATTTAAATTCAACTATCCTTACACGGAAGTGATTTGAAGTCTTTGTATCTAGGCCTACACTTTGCTGAAACAACAAGAAACGCTAGGAATGACTTTATCTTAGTATATCTTTATCTGTCTCTATCCCTAAGCCTATTTCTGATATCAGTGTATCAATAGATAGCACAATTTTAAATTGTTGGGCTGACTGGTGTCCTCCCTTTCTGAATTAGTTTGTATACGTGACAA
>JACEVL010000131.1:203978-396478 GCA_020284085.1 Aporrectodea caliginosa | reverse complement strand
AAATCATCAAATGGCTGACCACTGATTATCAGCCAGATACTCTGTCGATGTCCAGTGATGGTCAGTTGTTGATGGTCAATAGATCATCGTCCATTCTGATGCTCTACAGATCAGACGCGGAACTTATTCGATCGATTCAGTTACCAGGATTCATCGAGGAGCTTAGTCATGCAGTGGAAACATCCATCGGGAATTTTATCATCATTCACAGGTGGATAGAAAAGAAGGGAGAGAGTGGGTCAGGTGGGAGAGATAGGGTAATGAAGTGGGGCATATGTGAAATGACCAGCGATGGACAGATGGTCATCCGTCGTTTTATTCCTTTAAATGAAACACAACAACTGAAGGAACCTTGTTATCTCTCACTCGATTCAGACGATCAAGTGTTTGTGGCGGAACAATTGAACGGCAGAGTGATTCTGTTGGATTCCGATCTTAAGTGGAATCGAATTCTTTGTCCAACAAAAGAAGAAAAAGAAACAAGGATCCGATGGACAAATGTATTGTATTACGGCGAAGAAAAGAAACAATTGATCGTAGGTGTAGGGCTACGTATATATTTAGGAGGTGAAGTTAATGTTTACACTTTGAGTCGAAATTAAACTTACTTTTCATCAACATATTCTGACAAACAAATTTAATATCCCCTTAAGACTCTTATGATTTATTAAATAAATCTACTAATTAAATTAACATATTTTGAATAATATTAAGTAATATTTAAAAGATATCAAAATGTGACAAAAACAGTTTGACTCATTAAAAAAAAATTTAAACCTTCACTTGACAGAAATCACAGACGTAGCTTACCATGCGCAATGGAGCGCCCTGTCGATAAGTAAGAAGATCGCAGCAGCCTACCTTCGTCCTCTGTCACTCCCGTGGCTGGAGACGCCTAGAGCGAAAGTCCAGCTCTTCTGGGGGAGTCAAGATATGTGGGGGAGATGAACGAGCGTCCGAAGGACGACTGCTTAGGCGCACAGCGCGGACCAGCTGAGGGGTTTTGGGAGGGAATGCGTCTCTCCCCACGTTCAAAATTTTTTGAATTCTCACACTGTAGTGGTGGCATTTTAAGCTGTTATCTGAACAAATGCTGTTATTTCAGTGCTGCTAGGAATCATCTGTCACTAGTAGCTAAGATGTAGTTTGAGTCGTGTTTGAGTTTGACTGCAAACAATACTAGCAAACCAGACATTTGCTGAAATCAATAAAAACTAGAAAATACGTTCAATTTCCAAGAACGTCATAAGCCTTAAGGTCAACGAATGGCTGACCAGGACACAATTAGCACAAATAGTTTACAAATGGTAAACAAACCAAGCAAGGAGGATTGAAATACCGAATCGGGAAGCTATGTAGTAGGCTAATGATGTAGTTTTACTTAATATATTCAGGGAACAAAACACTTTGAAGTTTGATATTTTTACATTTGAAAGATAACACTCGAGAACTATAAAGAGTTGTACAAATATAATATATTAGTCGTACAAATATAATATTTGTAAACATATTATATTAACAGTAGATTACACTCATTATGATATGATAGTATCATATAAACATCTGTAATAATCTGCACTATGTTTGTGAAACTTTATTTACTGTAGTTTCATGTTATTCATTTTGTTTTGTTTCTGGGAGCAATAAATTGATTTGATTTGATTATATTATAATTGTAAATAATACCAATATATCAATATATTGAGGGGAGGGGAGGGAGGAGGGGGAGGGAGGGGGGGAGGGGAGGGAGAAGGAGGGGAGGGAGGAGGCTACAGAAGGAAGGGAGGGTAAGGGAAGCAGGGGAGTTTTTGGGAGGGAACAGAGGGATAGGGAGGGTAAGGGAAGGGAGTTTTGGAGAGGGAGGGGGAGGGGAGGGAGGGTAAGGGAAGGGAGGAAACAGAGGGAGGGTAAGGGAAGGAGGGGAGTTTTGGGGAGGGAACAGAGGGATAGGGAGGGTAAGGGAAGGGAGTTTTCGAAAGGGAGGGGAAGGGAGGGGAGGAAAGGGAGAGTAAGGGAAGGGAGGGAGTTTATGGGAGGGGACGGTAAGGGATGGGAGGGGAGGGCAGAGGACGAGGGGAGGGGAGGGGAAGGGAAGGGAGAGAAGAGGAGGCGAGGGTAGGCGAGAGGAGGGTGAGAGCAGTGGCGTCTACCAATGGGGGTTTGGAGACCGATCTCCATCCAACTTCAAAAGTGGGGGGTTTGAGCGATTTTGGCCGAAAGTGGGGGTTTCATTTTTTCATGATATATCTTTTCTCCTGTATGATTGTGATAATATTAACCCACATTAAACCATTATCGTGGGATCGAAATTCTCTTGTTTCCATAACAGTAGCAAACGGCTTGTACAACAGAACACTTACTGCACAGCCTGCACTGCCATGGGGTGGGGTGGGGTTGGGTTGGAGACCCCGTTATATCAAGGCACGGACCCCGGTATACCAGGCGCCCGTGTATCAATGCAGCTGTACCCTTACGAGTCTACAGCCAACGGGCCAACGGCTTATGCGATATACCGGCCAAACATTTGGGGAGGGTTGAGGACCCTGAGGTTGCTGCGCTAATGACACGGCGGCCCAGACTGGCAGCGTTCTCCGCTGCAAACCTGCAATCTGCATCATGTGTGTCATCACTTCGGCCGTTATCTGGCTCAGCCATCGAAATGGCTCATCTCTAGCCCTCTCTGACCTGTCCAGTCAGTGTGTGGCGGACATTTCAAATGAAAATATATGCATAGGAGTAATAATTATAGCCTACGTTGGACTCACGAATATATATGAACGCGTTGCGAGTTGATTCATTTAGCCTACTTTATTTCTTCTGACTTCTGAGTGAGTATTTTTTATGAAATGATACACAATGATAAACAGGGACGAGGTGGTGTAGCGGTGTGTTCTCTGCCTTGTAACCGAAAGGTCGCAGGTTGAATCTACCTCAAGCAAGTTGAAGCAATTGTGTAGCGACCCTGGACAAGTTGCTCACCCTTAATTGTCTGTGAGGAAGCAGGAAGGCAACGGGAAACCACCTTAATCGTATTATCCCCGGGCGGCATAAAAACCAATGGATCTGCCTTCTGGTAGAGAACTCCGCATCATCATCATAAAATGAAAAGTCCTATTCTTATAGCAGTATAGCCACATTGCAAATAGCTAATAACAGATCTATAGATTGTGCGCAAATCATGGCCAGTGTCCTTACCAGGCACCATCGTCTGTGTAGCTAGATGATGCATTAAAGACTTTAAACACTTAAAGTCATTCTAACTAACTAACTAACTATAGCCAGATTGACTCCAAACTTCAGCTTGGTATAGAAAAACCCCTAAGATGTCCTTAAATACACTTATTTAGAAACTATATCTCTAAATTTGTTATTTCGCCAGCCAGAGGCCAAACGAAAAAAATAATGTTTTAACTGTCATTTCTTAAATTCTTAAACAGCTTTAGTCCGATTGACTTCAAACTTGACCTAGATAAAAAAATAAATAAATAAAAATAATATTTTTTCTTTAATTTAGCGCCTGACAAACGCACTGCGCTGTACATTTACATGTTATGCAATTGAAACAATCTTAACTAGTAAACTACTAACAGAACAGAGAGCTTGTAATACAACGGCGCTAATAGCAGCCTACAAAGCAAATCCGCCCTAACGGGGCTCGAACTCGGCACCTCTCGCACTCTTCGCCAGATGTTATCCAACGCGCCACCGGACCCCCCCATAAGGTCATAAGGAGTGAAGGGTTCCAAATAACATGGTAACAACAGACGTAAAATTCATCCCAATGATCTATTTTATATCTTTTTGGCCCAGCCCCATGTTGTGTCAGGGTTAGAAGGATCATTTTCTTGCTGACTTTCTTCACAAAGAAAAAGTCCAGGAAAAGGATATATGTTTGTTGGTATTCATGCATTATCACTGGCCGTTAACACTTTCACATTAATTTATCTTTTACCGTCTTTAAATAGCTTTAGGCAAGAGTAGGGCCTAGAGTAGGGATGCATTGCTTTTGTGAAGGATACATAATATATAATATAATTATATATATAATATATATAATATATATATCATATATATAATATATATAATATATATATATATATCATATATATAATATATAATTATATATATAAAAAATATACACTGAAAGCACTGAAATTAAATTAGTGTCTACATAGTAATATTTTAAATAATTTTTAGTAAAAATTTTAATTTACTAAATTAGTTTTAATAGCTGAAAAAGGTCCCGGAACGCCGTTCCGGACCGTTCCGGCCGAAAAAAGCACTGCACCGAAATGTGTGTTTCAGATGCAAATTTTTTTTGGGCCCAGTGGGGGGGAGGTTCTCCATTGACTACTGGGGGTTAGACGCCACTGGGTGAGAGGAGGCGAATACCGCGTGGGGTCGGCCGAGACTGGCGCAGCCAGCGAGTAGTCACCGTTAGAGGTCGCAAGATTTCTTTTGTTCCTCAGTATATTAAATCCGTCGCCAGGGGGCGCTCCGTTTCAAAGAGAGCACAGTTAGAAGAAGATAGGCAGGAGTAGGGGAGGGGAGCTGGAGATTGAAATTTTAACCACCGCATAGATTCAAATTTGCGTGTAATTAAAGTCTGTAGGCGGCGCTGCTATCAACTTTAAACCGTTGTGTAGGTTCAAATTGCCTTGTGATAAAATTTGCGCTGCATCCTAGTCTATTGCCCTGTATGGGCTCGCGGGCCGCCGATCATGCGATTTTAAGTGGAGCGTGCAAGCTCCCTAAACTTCACAGTCTTAGGACGGGCAAACAACTAGTCGTATAATAGTAAAATTAAATGCTTGAATGATGTGACTCATTCTTTGGTCCTTGGCAACTGTAGCCCACTGTACACTTTCAACTCTTTACAATGAACTAATAAACTAATAGATCAAATTGTCAGGTTTATTTAATCGTTTTATTTATATTTCGTCATTTTATTTTCTTCATGAAAGATCATATAGTGATCATCGTCTACTTCGTAATGGGGACCATGTCCTGTGTAAATATTAAATGGGGGGCCATGGCCGGATTGGTCCCTTTGGATCCGCCCCTGTTTGGGATGCGGGGTATAGCCCACAGAAAAGTTTTGAAATCTCAATCACCCGTACGTACATTTTGGTGTAGTATGAAGCCCTATAATTGCTGTCTAAATCCATGTGTTTCATCATTCATGTCTGTGTCACTTACTTTTTCAGCCCGCCTAATACTAGCAGTGGTGAAGCCCCAGTCACCAACGGTTTTTAAGCGTTGAGAACATCAATGATATGTGCACGTATTAATTTTATGAGCCGGAAAATGTTAGAAATTCACATAAATTACCAGTTCATTGGGTCTTTCATTACAGCCTTTGCCAATTTTTGACAAGTTATATCTCTTAACTATTAAATTGCAAAGAGATGTTAATTTTAGTCTATTACTTACTGTATGTCAGTGGTTCTTAACCTTTTCAAGGGAGCCGAACCCCAAGAGAAATCGATGACCACTCACCGAACCCCTCAAATTTGAACAATAATTTTTTAACTAATGGGAACAAAAGGAAATAAAAAATTGTACCAAAATGTGATACAATATTAATACATTCAATACATGAACTACTTACAGTTAACTATTTTATTAAATAAAAGTCGACAAATAAAAATTAAATAGCAAATAATCATTTGCTATTTCACTCACACTCACTGACCCTGAATATGTATATATTTCAGAGGACCTCTGCCGAACCCCTGGCACTGGCTCACCGAACCCCAGGGGTTCGGTCGAACACTGGTTAAGAAACACTGCTGTATGTGCTAAGATCACTATATGATCTGTTACTTATTCATATGGCTCGGTGGCCGCCTTCAGCTCAACAAGATTGATACTGATTCCCTTCATTTCAGGTTTCCCCGCATCCATTTCTCCTCTGCTGTTCGTAACCTGGGAATTGTCTTGGATCTTTCCCTTTCTTTTACTGACCAGGTCAACACGGTTACTCCAGACTGCACTGACTTCATGGACTAGATCTACAATGCTCTATTTTCTTTAATTGATATTGGTCTATCGATATAATACGCTTGGTTTAGCTGCGATTATTTAATAGGTATTGCCCATATTTCTGCAAAGCATGCCTAATCTTCATCAATGAATGCCAGAAAAGCAAGGCAAGCTCGATCATGATATCAGGAAGCCAGTACTTCATTAACAACTGGTTATGACTTCTCTAGTAATAATCTGACACCAGCTAACAATAATAAACAACTAGTATGCTAGCCAGATGAATGGATGATTGATAGCCTAGGCCTAATACGCATCATAAGACTAACAGAAAATCAAGCACAAGCTCATATCAGTTAATTGATAGGCCTGCCAGTTGAAGGGTAGGCCTAATCTGCATCAGAAATCGCATAGAAGCCAGTGCTCGTATCAGGAAGCCAGTACAGTTCTAGTTATTCCCATGCATAGTTTCTGACTCCTTGTATTCTAGCTAATAAGCTGTCCTGATACACCTGATGCTAATAATATTGAACGACCATTGTCCATTAATTTCATTGGTAGGTTTAGCCCTTGTTAAGAATCAGCTTGAAGCTAGTTAGCACTCGCTGGCATAAGGAAAACAGCATCAATTATAGTGTGTGGGAGAGGGATTACTGATCACAGAATCGTTTTAGAAACCAGTTCCATCTAGCACCAGTGAATGTTCACGGAGTATAGGCCTACTTCCAGTCAGAGCCATTTTCTTCATTATAAAATAATCTGTGTAATCTCTCAACTTCGTTTTATTGACATAAGCGCACCCAACATCCTATAGTGGTGTTATTACATGCTGCATAATACTGCTACAAAAATTTATTCATAATTTTATGATTTAATGTCATTTATTTAATGCTCAACTCGACTAATAAACATGCCAGTCATTTATTTAAGAAAATGCACATTACATCCTATTCAAAATTATATATATAAAAGCAACCGAAATAGAAGGGCGATTTTTAGTAGGGAGAGACTATGTCGTAGATGGGGAGTTTCTATCCTAATGGGGATTCGAGACTTTGTTCCGATACAGAGTCTCCGGGGAAGCGTTTTTCAGCCAGAGGAAGACTCTGTTTTGGGGGAGATTTTATATCGTCACACCGAATGCCTTTGACCTGTAGTAATTAATAATGTCCGTTTAAATGTACAATGAGAAATACTTCGTGGAAAATTTTACTACTGCATTTAAGTTCATGGCTACTCATGAGTGAAAAGCTTCCATTTATACTAGGTATTGATTTCTGATAGATACAGACATTTTATGAACCAAGGAATAGGCCTTAGATTCAGTGATCAACCATGCGATCAGTTTCATTGTAGCTGATGAAAACAATAGGCAGGGCCGAGTAGGCCTACGAACGTTTGCCATTAGCCTACTCCTAAACATAATCGCATGCTTGTGCAATGGTCAATTAAATTTATAACTATATAGGGGGCCTACTAGTTATATGTTGCCTGTGAACATTAATATTAACCAACCCTGTTAGGTTACGACTTTAATTCCCAGAAGGTATAATTAATAATTATGTATTGTACATGCAACAGCGCTTCTGAGTAGCTTCTTGAAGAGGCGCTATATAAATGCTCTGAATGAATGAATGAATGAATGAATAAATGAATGAATGAATGAACATATCTAACATAAAGGAAAATAAGAGGCCAGCCTCACGCGGCGAAAAAACCAGCAAATCTCCCTCAGGAGAAACACGTCAACACAACTGGTTAACAATAACAAGTTATACTCGAAAAGAGACAAAACCGTTGACTAGCCGAGAGAACGGCAAGAACGAAAGACCAGACATCAAAATCCAATCTAACTTTAATTATCCATAGAGGTTTCCCGCCAGAATAACCAGACGGCGTAAAACTTATACACTCCAATGTATTCATTTCGTTAAAACACGCCGGATGCAACTGTATGTATATATATATATATATATATATATATATATATATATATATATATATATAGGGATCGGTTGGGACCGGAACGCACAGGAACGAACCGGAACGGCGTTCCGGTTCTTTTTGACGACTAGAACGCCGTATAGGCCTACCAGCAAAAATGTCTACATTAACATGGCGCCTGAAGCCAGCGTTCCGGGTTTTTTCGTTCAGAAGGATCACTGCATATATATGTATATATGGAGCCTATACTTGTATTTATAATATATATATGTATATATAATATATATAATATACATTTATATATGTAATATATAATATACATATATATATATAATATATATACATATGTATGTGTATATATAATATACAGGTCTGCGTCCATGTTGTGTCATAAAATACGCGCACTTGCTCATATAACTTATTATTTCAATGTCATTTTCTCCAGCACTAGCCTATAGGTTACCTACGCGGTTCTTGGAGTTCTGCTATATGCGCATACATTGATTCGCTTAAGAAAATGTTTCTTTAGAAAAGAGCGGTAGGCCTACTTTTATGAAGACAGCCATTATTAGAGGCAATTATTAGAGGCAATCGATGATAGCGTTATTCGCTTACTGAAATGAATTGCACACAGTTTGATGTTAGCCTCATTCATCAGCTACCAATATAGAAGTACTTGGTAGGTCTAATTAATAGAACCCGTTACTATAGACCTGTCATCGCAGACATGAAAGTTCAATGTATACTTTTCTTCTTCATATCTTCCAGCTTTGGAAGTTTATGGAGAAACGTCGTAGTTGCGTTTGAGAAAACCCAAGATGACAACGGAACAGTGACCTGTGCCATTGATGAGCCATCGCTTGTTATTCCTCTCGACCAGCTGTCTCCTTTGTTATCGGACCCGGATTCCTGCGTGGCTCCTGGGGCTCTGTGTGCCTTGCAGTGTCTTCAAGACTCCGACTGCACTAACTACAACTACCGAAGGAATGCCAGAACCTGTGAATTCTTTCACTACACCCCGTCTAACTGTGCAGTGATGATGGGATGCTACCATGCTGAGGTCGGTTAGATCCTTACATTTTATTGAGATTATGGAGTTACGAGTATAGCATAAATAGATTTTAATTTTTTTTAGAAACAATCAATCAATCAATTTCGTTTATTCACAACACCAAGCTGACAGGTCGCAACTTGTTACAGGTAACAGATAGGAAAAATTGTCTAAGCTCTGACAGTTAGTTATTAAATGGGTTGAGATAGCAAATATTATCTCTGCTCTAACTAAAGAGGAATTAGGCTAGGGCAACGAACGAGGTATACCCAATATGGCAGCGGTTTTCAAACTTTATTTTCATTGTACCCCCATGTAAAAAAAATTGAATTTTGGCGTACCCCCAAGGTCAGATCAAAAACAACATATGCGAGCGTGAAGTCCCCCCCTTGCAATTAACAACTCCTTTTAATCATTGGTGCAAACCGGGTATTAGTCATAGGTAGAAAATTTTTAAAGTAATATAATTTTAACTTAAGAATGTAGTCCTATCAACAAAAAGGAAAATAAAATCACTAAGTTTATTAGAAATTGTTGATGTGAGCAGTGGGCTTGTTTTGACAAGCACATATTTACAATATCTGCTTTAATATTTGTCAATTTCAAAAGCAACTCTGGTTCGAGTTCAAGATTTGTTCTGTATTTGCTTTGATCGCAAGCATTTTGCTGAAAAATCTGCTTCAAATAGATATGACGTGCTGAAAAGAATCAAAAATGTTAAAGCTCGGTCAGAAATTAATCCACATTCAGCTCTTCGTTTCAGCCAAAAATCACACATGTCTTTCTTGAATTCGTTCTTCAATCCACCATAGGCCTAACATAATAGTTTAACAAACTGCCATGGTCTCTTTCCTGGACTGAAAAATCAACCGGCAAGTTGCCCGGCAACACTATATCCGATGGCATAAACTTATAGAAATGTACAGAAAAATAAGTGAACGGTGGTCGTATAATAGCTAATGAAAGAAAGATGGACATGAAGTCCATAAACTTATAGAAATTTTAATTTTTTGAAATTTTTCGCGTACCCCTTAGCGACACCTGGCGTACCCCCAGGGGTACGCGTACCACAGTTTGAAAACCTCTGCAATATGGTTTAGACCGAAGACAAAGTATTGCATAGCTAATTATGTTTGTTTAGCGCATTTAATGCTATGTTTGTTCTCTTAATTTCTTAGGTTGCTGGTCTTCAGAGTTGTCAAGCTACAGGTATGTCACGTTTCGACGTATGCGTGTACTTCTGCGTGTATGCATGCATGAGTGAATGTATCTATGTATGTAATACTCTGCATGCA
Source organism: Aporrectodea caliginosa (assembly GCA_020284085.1). Classification (NCBI taxonomy): domain Eukaryota; kingdom Metazoa; phylum Annelida; class Clitellata; order Crassiclitellata; family Lumbricidae; genus Aporrectodea; species Aporrectodea caliginosa. The sequence goes on along the minus strand of JACEVL010000131.1, from coordinate 386,203 downwards.
TTAATGCGTATAGGCTTAATAGGTAAGTATTTATAAATGTATGTATATAATTATACGTACATGCTTCTGGGTAAATTTAGTTAAAAACTTTTCCGGAAGGATGGTCCAGTTCGTGACAAAGTACAACGTGACTGCATTGTCCTAAGAAGACGTCGAATCAGCAACTCTTCACAGGCTGTTGAACACAACCATAATTATGCAGCGTCGAAAAAAATTGCTGGAAAAAATGCAGAGTCCTCTATTGTGTCCAATGTAAGGACTTTCACAAATATCTGGAAAATGAGATAAGATTTGGCAAATGAGCAACGATTGATTCGGCGTAGTTGAAGTCGAACTGCAAAGTCGTTACAATAGTCGAGGTGCCTCAGAATGAAAGACTGAGTTGAAGTCGAACTACAAAGACGTTTCTATATTCCAGGTGTCGTGAATTTTCGTAGGGTGCCGGAAGTACTGTTCGCATGTTTGCTTCCGAGTACATTCGTGAAGAGCATCATAAACCTACTAACCATTGCACCCGATGCTTCATTGCTTTTATCGTCCATTAGGCTAGACCCGATTTGAATTGTGTGTAAAATGGGAGGCTATATTTGATTCCATCAAATTCAGTACGTATGACCTAACGGAATATTGAGTAAAAGACAGTAAATAGTATGTTGTAATCTAAACATTTATTGTAAATTTGTTGTCCATGGCAGAAGCAGCAACATCAGCACCTACCTTGCTGGATACAAGTGAGATCCCTATCACTTCTGAAGGGTCGATACCTAACCCAGTGCGGACGACCTCGTCATCAACCTCAACCACATCCTTTATATCAGCCACATCAAATTCAACCTCACCCCTAACCTCAACTACATCAACCGCAAACTCATCATTAACCTCAACCAAATCAACCTCAAACCCATCCTTAACCTCAGCCACATCAAATTCAACCTCATCCCTAACCTCAACTACATCAACCGCAAACTCATCATTAACCTCAACCAAATCAACCTCAACCCCATCCTTAACCTCAACCACACCATCCACAACCCCATCATTAACCTCAACCAAATCAACCTCAACCCCATCCTTAACCTCAACCACACCATCCACAACCCCATCATTAACCTCAACCAAATCAACCTCAACCCCATCCTTAACCTCAACCACACCATCCACAACCCCATCATTAACCTCAACCAAATCAACCTCAACCCCATCCTTAACCTCAACCACACCATCCACAACCCCATCATTAACCTCAACCAAATCAACCTCAACCCCATCCTTAACCTCAACCACACCATCCACAACCCCATCATTAACCTCAACCAAATCAACCTCAACCCCATCCTTAACCTCAACCACACCATCCACAACCCCATCATTAACCTCAACCAAATCAACCTCAACCCCATCCTTAACCTCAACCACACCATCCACAACCCCATCATTAACCTCAACCAAATCAACCTCAACCCCATCCTTAACCTCAACCACACCATCCACAACCCCATCATTAACCTCAACCAAATCAACCTCAACCCCATCCTTAACCTCAACCACACCATCCACAACCCCATCATTAACCTCAACCAAATCAACCTCAACCCCATCCTTGTCCTCAACCAAATCTTCAATTGCCACTTCGACGTACGAAGTTTCAACGCTGCGAACTACTGGTGGAACAACTACGAAGTCGCCTATTTTGCCACTACCTTCTTTGCCTGCTTTACTCTTGTGTGATGCCATTCTCGGTGAGTAGAGAATACCTACTTGCACTTTCTCGATTTCTTCAATATCGTCTCACTAGACTTTTGTAACCGGCTTCGCCCAAGGCTCTTTTTACCAGACGTAACTTTAGACGGCTTCGCGACGTATGGCGTTTTGTTACACGTTTCGTACCCGCCTGTGTATTTGAATTTAACGACGTTGTCCTCAGCGTCCGTTTTTTAATTTAACGACAAGTCGTCAACTCCCTCAGCGCCGCGTATTTTAATTTAACGCCGCCTTGAAATTTCTTCCGGTAGCTCTATGCAATATATCACCCCCGTTTAGCCCAGTTTTAGCCTGTCGTCTGATTGGTTGCCAATTACGGTGTTGACCTAGAGTTCGAATGGTTTGAAAATATCGCCACATCGAAACTTAAAATGTCAAAAAATCGGAATTTAAAGCTAATTGTGTGCTGAAACTAGTACCGTTGACCTAAAAATTTGCATAATAACGTTTTGTAAAATATTCATATCGCGGCGGCGTTCCCTACGCGAGCCTTTGTTGAGACGGACAAACAGAATGACAAACTTTCAGCCTTAGCCTATAGACAGTAGCCTATAGATAACATGACACAGCAGCCCATTTAAGGTAAAGGTCCCATGTCCAGTAGTTAAGTGTAGGAGAATCGTTCATTTTCTTTTCTTAAGCCACTCAGCCAACAATAGCCTAAACGAATCCATAATATTTCTGGACGGGAGCAGTGCATCGCATGACTTGTCATTTGCTAAACTGCTTCCACTGAAAACAAAGTCTTCTGCGTGATGAAAGAGACACGTAGGTTCGCAAACAACTTGCACATGCTCGCTACACTGAGTCTGCTCATCCACGATCGTTAGATTCGCAGACATAGCACAACACCTAAATAGACTACGATACGTCATTCTGATAGCAATCCAGTGCAGAAAATCCAAAACGGTGGTGTTGTGAAATCAGTAAAAAAATCCTTTCGGCCAATAGAAAAAAGGCACGAGGCAAGTTTTACATCCATCGACTACATAATTATTATGAGCATAACAATAATAATTATCAGTAACTCTATAACGCAGGTGTCGAATGCACAAGGTATCAACCGATGGTGCACCAAAACCAAACCGCAATCAGATCAGATCTCTCAAATAAGACAGATGCAGCAGTCTCTGGTGGATAAGCAATTTGAAAGAGGTAAGTTTTAAGTTAAGAAAACGAAATGACATTACCGATTGAGCAGAATGGACAGACACAGGAAGAGGAGGCTTCCAAAATCTAGGTCCAGGAAGTCAAAATCCTCGTTCTCCAAGAGCAGTTCCTGTCTTAGGTATAATCAGAGAAAGGGAATCAGATGACCTGGTTGGCTGTCTTCTGCATAGCAACATAAATCGATAAGAGCACTTGGTTGTGAATCAAAATGATAGATACAAATGCTAACAGGCTGCAGAGGACAAACATTGAACAGTAATTTTGTTTCAAGCACGGACGTGAGTCATTGTAATTAACTTAATTAATTTATGTTTTGCATATTACTGTGGGCGACCTCTACATTTTCAGCATAACATTTCGTTATGCATTCCAAATGTTGTTGACTCTGAAATATCCACATGATCTTTGTGACTGTAATGCATTTGAAACTATCATGTTTTACGTTTATATACTTGTCTACAGGAACGCCCAACATTCTGGTGCAGGCCAACCTAGGATACGGTCTGGATCAGCCATGGTCTGCCTTCAAATATGGATACAGCGATTCTAACGGCGGATTCTGGTACGGACTGGATGAAGTCCACCGAATGACGAACAATGGAAAAACTTGGAAGCTCTGCATCGATTTGAAAGATGAGATGGGGTTAATATTCCCTATTTCCTATAACCAATATGTGCAAGACAGCGAGAGCGATGGCTTTACGTACCTAATGACTGGCTCCACTGGACAATACGACCCGTTTGGAACAACAAGCCGAAAATATAAATTCTCGACAAAGGACGTGAACAATCAGCCATGTTGTTGCGAAGAGCAAGCCACAAAGTGCAAAGGTGGATGGTGGTACTCGTGCACGGCAAGCATGACGTCTGCTTCGATAGCTTTGAATGGAGTGGGACCGTGTGGATTTTTCTATAGTGTTCCCTTTGGTCCTCCCATACAATTCGTATACAGTTACATGAGGATGAAGGAAACTTAGTTTTTGAACGCATGCACATAGCGCATTTCGCAACTGACTTTATATCACACTGCGACCACTGAATGCTAATTCTTATGCACCTCTGGTTTATTACGCCATGCATCTAAGTTTCATTTTCCAACTGACTTGATATAACAGCGAAATTTATTAAATTCTGAAGCACCTTTTTCATGAGATCTCTGCGACTGTTTTTATGCCATCTGTGAACCAGAATATCTGCAGAGCACACGCAATGACACTTCAATGCATGAACTTCTGTTTTCACCATCTTTTCTTAATTTATTCTATTTGTAGCAGCTTTGTTGCATTTACCCATACCTATCATACAGCAAAGACATAGCCTATAGATTCAATAATAAATTAATTATTGTCTATCGATATACATGTTGCTAGTTTAATTTGTCTTTACATCGGTTACTTTGTGCTTTACACCGTGGTGAACGAAATTTAATTGAAAGTGCACCATACGTCTGTCTTTCTCTTTGTAATAATATAACAAAAAGAAAAACAGACATTAGGCCTACAGACGTATCACGGTATCACATGTTGTGCATGCCAGGGAGCCTTTCGTGCTGTGTTGGTCCAGTACTAATCGTTATCTTGAAAATCATGAAGTGCTATTATTTAAACACAATGCGGCGCAGGACATTAGCCTGTTCGTGAGCGCTGCAGTGTGTCAGATGCCAAATTTCCAGCTTGCATTTTATTATATTTTAAGCCATTAAATTGTACCGGTACCTTGGGAGTTGGGAATAATGCCATTCGTGAATAAATTCTGTTTCTGACCTGATACCATGTTACTTAATATCACTTACCTGTTATACGATTGTAATACGAGTGTGTTCGAGCTGCGAGCACTTTGTTCAACGACCTGTAGCAAGTTGCTCACACGCACTGGTCTCACACCGCGCGCAGACACAGACATACCGGTACTCAACCTATTCGTACCGGTAACTGTGAATTAATCAATAATTATATCCACTGTCCTGTATATAAGACATTGTCGCGAAGGTTGCCTATAGTTACCTGCACTGTGAACTCAGTGGCTTTCCTCATTGATTTCTCTTAAGCGCTTGAAAGCTATTCTAGTAGTCGATCGTGGTTAATGGTTATGTACCGTCTTGTCTAAAGCGCCTCTAGCGAGTTCCAAATAAAGTGACGCCATATTAATTTAGATGTCTTTATAGTTGCAGTTATCTTGACAATAGTCTACCCGTAATGATGAAGCAATACCTGAGTTACTTATTGTGCTTATAATTATTTGTGTCACAATTTAGGCCTAATATCCTCCGTGTTTAGGTTATAATCAATTTGGCAAATTGCTGTAGTTGGAATCTTTTCAAGATCGGCATTGGCTAATTGTAATACTATTTCTTAACTTAGTATACTACGTCCTTAGTCATTAGTCCTTATTGTCCTTCGTGTGTGGGTCTGCACACCGGGATCTTTATTTATCAACCGTCTTTGTACAACATCTCAAAACATCTAAGTTTATCTCTGATGGTCCTCAGCTAGTTTGTAATTGGTCTTCCTCTCATTTCCTTACAGGACACCATTATTTTGATTGGCCATTGTAATAAATGCCACCACGATGCTCTTAATTATACGACTGTAATCAGGCACGTAGCGACACTGAAATTCAAGAGGAGGCAACTTCACAAACCATTGGCAAAATCCTGGTAGGCTGATTGGGGCCATTAGTCAATCGAAGTTCCAGTATATAAAAAAGCAAGAGAGGCAACTGCCTCCTCGTGCCTCAATGTAGCTACGCCTATGCACCCAAGTATTTTATTGATTGCACCCAATGAATCAATAGGCTACGTCTCCCAGAGTCATGGGAGTAATTGCGAGTTAAGCAGATTTACCTACAGCAATGCAATGAGACTTGGAAGGATTGAACTGTAGAGCCAAATCATTATAGTAATAGACATACATGTATAGGTCAAGCATATTTTGTAGCCCATTCACAGATAATGTAGGTCTATAGGCCTATAGTCTATCTTTCGCCATAAACTGAAAACTTACCTCTTTCATTATATTTATGGTTCTTAAGTTTCCTGTTGCTCGTCTTCGATGTGCACTTCTGAACTTTGTAAGGAGGGTAGGCTACTACCAAATTACAGCTGTGCTGTACTGTGTGCTTCTGCCCTTGTAGCCCCAATAATTATTACGGCGCCAAAGCAATAAGAAGCTGAGACCAGCCGCAGCGTAGCCAGAGCCTCCACTACTTGGGATTTTTCCCAAGATCTTGACATTTTGGGTAGACTTGGAATCTGGGGATTTTGCATAACAATCTTGTTTTTCCGTACTTTCCAACAGTGGCAGCGAATCAGGCTAGAACAAACTCGCTTAGTCTGAAAGACGCTTATTATTATTATTATTATTATTATTATTATTATTATTATTATTATTATTATTATTATTATTATTATTATTATTGCAACCTGTAAACAATGTAATTTGTTAATTCAATGTTATGCTCCGGTTTTTCTTTGCCAGGTCTTAGCCCGGCATATTTGTGACTAATTGTGATTGTTAAAACGCATTTAATATTTCATCACAACTTTTCGGTTTTTCAGTGACTTGAGAGTTTTATTTGGAATTTTGTGGGAAGATCTTGGGATTTCTGAAAATGGAGAATGGAAGTAGGACTACTGAGAGCAGCAAAGGGCTAAGAATGGCAAAGGGTTTCCGCTGTAAAATGGCGGAGGCTTCAAATAGTAAATATAGTTGTTTTCTATTCACGGAGGAAGATGGATCGCCGATTAAGTTTCGGATGACTACACCATGTCCAGAGAAATCGCGTTTGCGCCCTCTTATTGAAGTATGTTTTGTAAATATTTATGGTTTACATCAGCTGATAAATAATTGTAACTGATCTGGCGCCGTGTTGTTTACTGGGGTGCGGCCAGAATCCTAAAAACCCGAATCCCCGAAACGAATCTTGGCCCGATTCCCGAAATTGATTTTCTAAGTCCGACCGAAATGAATAAAATTAATAAATAAACCTGTGAATAGGCAGTATATCGATTCTTTCTGGGTCTCTTCCTACAGCCTTCTCCCTCCTCTAGGGGTTCTCGCACTGGGAGCGCTACTGAATGGCCACTGCTGTGAGCGGCGCATTATAAATTAACAAATACAATACAAATAGATATACATCAAGGCCATGCATGGTCTATGTTATGTTTGGAAGCATTTAGTATCGGGGTGCGTGTATTTTCTCCCGTCATTTTAGGCGTCGTGAGAGTCCCCGTTAGGGTCAGGGTTAGGGTTAATGTCTTCGGCGCTTTAGAAAACATCGTACCTGATACTAAATGCTTGCCGTTATGTTTACTATTTTACTCAGAACAGCTTTCTGGAGTTCGGCCTATTTCTAGGAAACTGTTTTCGGGAAATCGGGCTTTTGTGTATTTTCAGCGTTTTCTCTTGATATGTAGTTATACTTGTCGTTATGTCAATAATTTCAGGCTGGTGGTGGCCAGTTAACAGGAAAAGAAAGTCCCAGTACAATCAAGTAGGAGCTTTTCCTAAACAGTTTTCAAATGAATATTATGGAAATGGTTTTGATGATTCCAGATAAGAGCATATTTACTTGAAGATTTACATACTGGCACCGTAACTATGCATTTCATTTCATATTCTTGTGGAAGTTGAGGTTATGAGTGTCATCATGTTTGATGCAAGTGCATTGCAACACTGAACAGTTTAGTGCTAAATGTTGACTTATACACGTCCTGGTGTACAAGCTATATCGTAAGACACGTCGTTTTAGCGCAGCTTTCCCAAAGTATGTTCTGCGGAACCCTAGAGTTCCGTTAGGGGAAGACTTGAGTTCTGTAAAGAAATTGGATACTGTTTGAATATGTTGTTATATTATGAATCAGATTCCGAGGTGAAGACAAGGGTTCCGTGGGAAAATTTTATTTGAAATAATTTATAATCTAATTTTTATGGATTAAAACTGTATAGATTGGGATGCACTGTTTTAAAAAATCTGCACTTTACCTGTATTAAACCCTTAGACTACTGGTACACTGTCTGTTTGATACGTGTGTTTAGTCTCATACCACCTACAAGCATTGCGAAGAGTAGTAACTTGGTGTGTTCAGCTTACATCGATGACTGCATTAAGGAAAACAAGCTGCTCGACAATAGCAACTACAGGTAGATTTGATCTGTATGTGTTAAGTGATTATGTTCTGTGCTAAGCAGGGTTTTAGCATTAATGACAGTTTTTATCTGTAACAGCCCTGTCTTTCTGTCTGTTTGTATGTGTGGATGTTTGTATGTATGTACATGTCTGTTTATTTGTCTGTGTGCTGGTCTGTCCAGGAGTGGTCCTGAGGATTGAGGGATCTTCTTGGTGTAAAGCCTAACCACAAAAGCACAGGACAAAATCAGTCCATCAATGGGATAACCTTAGCCTTGCCTTACGGATAACATGACTTGAATTGCTATTGTATTTTCATGTCACTTGCATGGCTGTTCAGAGCCAAGGTGCAGGCATATGCTTTGAAAACCTAGGACACTGGTGAATATGATAGTGCTTGTCTTAATATTGTTTGTCCAGAAAAGATTAACTGTTAGTATTCCAAGTCTTGCTGTTTTTCTGATCTTTCAGCATGTTTATCTTTGTTGGTCTGCCTATCTTTCTCAACATAAGTGCCTTTCAGAATTTACAGAATGTGTGGCTAGCCATGAGCATACAGTTGAATTGATGCCACGTGCTTTTGTAAATTGTAACATAATGACACTGTAGAAGTTATAAGATTAGAAAAGATTATTTTGTGATTATTATTTTTCTGTATTTGCAGTGTTCAGTTTATTTCTTTACGTTTATTTGTTAGTGTTTTGGTTGGAAGTCAGTATGTCAGTCGAATGGATCAGAATCAGAACAGTTTGACGGTGCAGAGTAGATCGAGATCTGGGTGAGTAAGGATGAGAAATTGTGGACATGGTACAGTGATATGCAGGTGCATTGACCATTATAGAAGAATCTATTGTTCATTTCACAAAGCATCTGGTTGACATGCATACTCAATACACAATCAGGGTTTCTGATGTGGTTTAGCTCTTGTGGTATTATATTTCCCAGACTGTACGTCACAACTTACTATTATTATTGTATGCAGATTTATAAAGCACAATTTAATATAGCTAAATATAGCATAAGCTTTGAACTATGCAATAACAGTAAAAAAATTCAAGTCAATACATACGTAACATTGGCACACATGGGACGCCAATAGGCCACTTACAGATTGCCAAACCTGGTGTAAAAAACTGACTTATAATCCAGGAAATTCGGTAGATCTGCAGTTTCTGAACACTTGATTTGGCCTCGGAGACTTTAATAGATCTATTGTGCAAGAAGAAATATGTTATCTTATTTGTTTTCCATTTACTTTGCATTTAATTTAGTTTTGCAAAACTGTAGTAAAAAATCTAACAACTGATCTGTATAAATTTGATGATGTGGTAGAAACTGCAAGTATTTATAATTCCTGTCAAGAATGGAATCAGAATAAAAGAAATCATCTTGTAAATGAATTAGAGGATTTTTCATAATTTTAAAAAACTAGGATGTGAATTTTGCATTCAGATGCATTTTATTTTTTCTTCTTGAAGTCGACATAACTTTCTCCATTCAGAGGATGTCAACATAATTCGATACTTACTAGAAGAAGAACGCCTTAAACATGTGAACGGTGTAAAAATGTGGCAAATGATGGAAAGCCTAAAGGTTAGTGACCTATTATTTCCAGTGTAGTTTCTGTTACTTTATTAACTTTCAAAAGGCTTCAAATCTACTTTGTAAATTTCTACATACTGCATACATAAGTTTTATATATGGCAATTTTACCTATTATAAATAATTATATGTGTTAGGGAAGGAATGTTGGTATTTTAAGATTAACTGAGTTCTGTTGTGAATAATATTAATATACATTAATATATTTCAATTATATTTATATGTGTGTGTGTGCATTTGCCATGGATACATGTGTTAAAAATGTTTGTAATGATAATAATATCTTTAAGATGAAAATACTTAAATTAAATTATACTTATTGTATATTTAAAATTAAGATGTATAATTTATGGGTACTTAAAATTAGACTTATACTTAAGTGAATATACTTAAATTAATATAAGTTTGTTTATACCCCTTGATATATATGAAATAATCTGTTTAGATCTGAATCTTAGAGTTAAGTATATGCTTTTTATATGACTTGGGTTTAAGTATTTTTCTTGTGTATATAAATCTTAAAGTTAAATATGCTCTTTATATGAAACTCAGGGGTAAACAATATATATTTTCTGTATTAAGTGCCAAGTGCTATATACTGACAAAGCATCCATTGAAGGTGCTGATCAATTGTTCATGAAAGACTTGCTGAAGTTTCCTATACAGTTGCCGTCTTTGGAGACTTGAGCCCTCACACTGAGCACTCGAAAAAGCGAGTGCTCAAAATACTCAGTTCAGTCAGCTGCGGTGTTTTCTTGTATTCTTTTTTTATGTGCTTCAGGGTTCAGCTTATTCCTTTTACGAATATCAGGTCAAGTGTAGTCTTTTACATAATCTCAGATTAAATATGTTCTTTTTATGATAGATTCATTGTTGATATGTGTGGTCTAAATATTTCAGATTGTGAATCACACATGGCAATCAACAAAGGATCGTTTTCTGAAAATCATTCTGCCAAATATAAAACAGTACAGGCTGACACCTGGGGAAGTTGAAAAATTTCAAAAGATTGGCAAACCAACAACAGGTGAAACAGGTTTTGAAAACAAGTGATGAATATATATCCTGTTCATGTTACAATAAAGCACAAGCAATGAAGATATATCCTATTCATATTACAGTAAAGCTCAATTGGTGGAGATTTATCCTGTTCATATTACAGTAAAGCAAAGCACAAGTGATGAAGATATATCCTATTCATATTACAATAAAGCTCAAGTGATTAAGATATATCCTATTCATATTACAATAAAGCTCAAGTGATTAAGATATATCCTATTCATATTGCAATGAAGCATAATTGTGAAACTAGTGATGAGCCTGGTCTTTAACAGCTTGTCCTGTCACTAAGATGTACAGCATATGCTGTATTTGTGGTGTGTTTAATTATTAACGTCAAAGGTAAAGTCATATAATTTTGCGCTGTTCATGGAGACTTGACCCCTCACATAAAAAATTTTGCACTGTTTTCTGAAAGAAAGCTTTCAAAATAAGTTCTGTTGCACCTTTAAAAGCGATTCGGCAAACATCAGACTCTGATGCGTCCAAAGCTCTTGTCAACAACCGTTGTCTGGTGATGAAGGACAACCCACTTCTAGCCAGATGCTGCGTACCTTTACCTTTTTGTATATTAGCTTGAATTTCAAATCATACAGCCGATAGTCCCTAAGTAATGGCTACCTTTTGAATGTTTTGAAATATATAAATAACAGTTCATGTATAAAGTTAACTAAACCTGATAAATTGTGAAACTTGAAAATGCGGTCATGAATTCTTCTTACAAGAAACTAGTTGACCCTCTTAGCAGGACTTGTCCCTTTTGGTCTCACCTTTGAATGCCTACTAATACTTTCTTTGAGTGACATTGATATTGATTATTATTATTGGTTTGTAATAAACCAATTGATTATATTTGATAGGTTCTGCTAGTCGTGAGCGTGCTGCAAAGTTTCCGCTGGAACATGCAGGCACAGGCAAGGATGTCGAGGAGGAAGACAAAGATGAGGAAGAGGATGTTTCCCAAGACGATGATGTCGACGAATTTGATCAGAATCTTGTCCAAATCGCCAAATCATCTGAAAAAGCCATTACCAACGACAACAGAGACACTGTTGGGAAAAGAAAACTCGGGGAAGATGCTGATTCTGATGAGGTCGATGAGTGTAATTTGCTTTCAGAGGATGTTTCTCCTGGTGCACAGTTGGCAGATAAACATGAGAAGAAGAGGGTGAAAGGGTTAAAGGGACCTAAGAAGAATCGCACAGCTGCAGATGATGGCAATCAAGAGCAGCCACCCTCTGCTGGACTAGAAAAAACCCCAGACAGCAGCAGTTCAACCACAAAAGTTCATTCAGTCAAGACCTCCAATGCTCTGGGAAATGCTGACATGCAAGAAGTTCAAAATACTGGAGAGGGTCTCACGCTGAGAAATGCCGAACGCGTTGGCGTACGTGAGACGAAGACGCAATGTAGTAAAGCGAAGAAGACTTGTACGGCGGAGATTGCGGTTGCTGATTCACAGAATGTGGATCAAGATGGAGGATCAGACTTTCCACGGCAGAAATATAGACTCACAATTGACTCATCCACAGAACTTGAAACAGACGTCGAATCGGAAGAAGTATTTCCACTCGGTTAGTCGCCTTGAAATGCAACTCATAAACTTCTGACAGAACTGAATTGTCAATGCCGTATGCTCATTTCAGTTAATACAGCACTTGTTGGAAGTTCACTCAAAATACTACAATAGTATGCGTTAACATAGCACTTGTTCTGCTGTCTGTTCAAGGTAATACAGCATCTGGTCCTGGTTAGGGTGAATAATATGGTATCACAGGCCATGTTTGTATGTATCAAGTGCAAATTATTAGTTTAAAAAAATGTTATTTTACTTTTCTTTATGTAATGACTTAATGGATGTCAGCCGAGGCTTGAACCCTGGCACCAACAAATCATGTTTTAGTAGTTATTCATGTATCAAGTTAATAAGTTCCTTTAAAAGCACTGGCTAACTGATCTGGATAAGTATCGTGTATGCGTTATCTAAGTATTTGTAAGAAACTCAAGTTGTTTACATATTCTCAAAGCTGTACTGTCAATATCAGCATAATTGCAGGTTTTAATGATATAGATTATGATTATTATTAATTTGAAGTGTAATTTTGTGAATTCCATAATTTTCTGCATTTTCCATAGTGTACAGTGGAAGACGCTACGGGAAAGGTCAGAAAGAGAAGGAATTGGTGAGTCAACACAATAACACTGTGCGCATTTTAATTGTACCTTTTAATAAGTGGTTAAACTGTCTTTTCCATAATCACACAGCCTAGCTGATTTCCAAATGGATTGAAGCATGCACAAGATTGGAGAGGTGAATTATGGTTTAGAGAGAACTAGGTTCATTCGTTACTTGTCATTTCTACACCTCCAGATTACCTGCTCTTTCACTGATCAAAAGTCAGTTAGTTTGACGTGTTAACCGCTTTAGCGACAAGCATGTACTAAAAGTGACTGGGAAACCAACGCAGCTCATCATTAGTTTTAAGTGAATTTCTTCTGTAACAGACATCGCCTGGTCGGAAAGGTGATAGTTCATCAAAGACTACCAACAAAAGAAGTGCTTCACCCCAGCCTTGTACCTCCAAACAGATCCCTCAAGAAGTCAGTAAGAAGCCAAAGAAATCGCTTGGTATATTTATTAACTTCCTCTACCCTATGGCAGTGGTACAAAGATAGATCTAACATACTTTTCTAAATCGTATTTACATGTATATGGTACGTTTAAGACTTGTTGCATGCCTCTACAGAAACTTCAGGTGCTCCTAATCATAATCATAAACTCCCAAGTTTCTAAAGCGCTACTTTAAAACTAAACACAGGACACCAGCATATTCACATGAACTGGTGGCAGTGCTGTTTAGTCCCATAGTTTATGATCAATCACTGAGGCATGGAATGGCAATCCAACAGCAATTCAACTAGTGGTACTACTCACAACTCCAAAAAGATGATGGCTCATGGGGCCGGTGGCATGGTATTCTACATCCAAGTTCTGACGAGGCCAGTGGTGCGTACCATCATTGTAGTTGCCAGTGTGGTATCAACAACATCAAGTAGCCCCGTATTTTATCTCTTATACATATATACAGTATGTAATGTTCAAATAAGAAGGGTACACATAATGTGGTCTTTCTCTACTTTTGTTCAAGACTGCACCATGTCCAAAATGGGTCATCTTGTAAACGACAGTTGTCGTCTGACCCATGCTAGCAGCTCATCAACGTCTCTGCATCTTTTTGCAATTTCTACATTCCCGGGTGTTTCTTCAATACTTTTAGTACATCCTAACCTGATTGTGCCTTGTCCTATCTTTTGCCCCACTCCAATTCCAAACACTATTCACTTTAGCCATTTAACCGCTTGACGATTATTTGACTTCGTATGTAATCGTAATCGAGAATTTTTAAAGTGCTACTTAGAATCAGAGGCACTTCTGACCCAGGCCAGTGTCAACATTGACAAAAAGAGAGGTTTTCGGGCGCTAGGGGAACTGGTCAAAGGAAAGAGAAAGGAAGTCAGCCCTAAGGGACTGAGGCAGTTGGTTCCAGCTGAAGGGGATGTAGGATGTAACATTTTGTTACTGCAGTGGTTTCTTGTCTTATATTAAACATTGTTGTCTTGTAGGTCAATGTAGTGGCAAACTACAACTCAGAGACTTTGTCATGAACGACTCGCTTCGAGAGAACACTCCAGGTGCCGTAACTGCTGCTCTGGTTTATTTAAGATCAGGTTAAAATATGAAAGCAGATGAAATAAAATGCCATCTTTAATTAATCATTAACAATCAGACCTATGTCTGACTGCATATAAGAAGCAGGGAATATTGCAGCAGAAGCAGGGAATATTGCAGCAAAAGCAGGGAATATGCCAACAGAAGCACGGAATATGCTAACAGAATAAGGAGGGAACTTGCCAACAGAAGAAGGGAATATGCCAACAGAAGAAGGGAACTTGCCAATAGAAGCCAGGGAATATACCAACAGAAGCAGGAAATATGCCAACAGAAGCACGGAATAGGCCAATAGAAGCCAGGGAATATGCCATCAGAAGCAGGGAATATGCCAGTAGTTCCTAAAACCAACCCAGAGGGGTATTAACACTTTATTGTCTTAGCTTTGGCATGTTAAATAGTTGGGTGCCAGACATCTTTCTGCTGATTGCTGGCATAACATAATACCTAGAGCTGGCAGTTTGATTGATTTGATTTGTACGTGCTTATCTTTTCAGAGGATGCCAGTAGTGCTGGGCCAGCTGACGCACAGACAGATATGCAATCAATTGAAAAGTGCCTAACAACATGTGATGTAAGCCAGAGGTTCTTAACCTTTTTTGGCACACGACACACCTAAACTTGCGAATAAATTTGGCGACACACCATGCAATAATGATATGTGAATATCGTTAAAATAAATTATTTTTGAAGTTAAACCAATTTATTTATGGAAAATTTTAACATTTCTAATGAATGAAAATGCTGACATTGAATGCTTTCTAATTTCTAATGATTCTAAAATTCTAATTTCTTCTGATCTAATTCTACGATTTTACGTCATTTCTACGACTGTATACGTTAACTTAAGTCTTAGTTCCTAACAGTTAATGGGATTTTTGCTTCTGGATATTTCTTGGGATCATATTAAAACGAGGATCCACAGTTTTTTTAGTGCAATATGTGAGCAGGCTGAGGAGGCACCTCCGACCAGTTTGTTCCATTTCAATGATTTCACTGCTACCAAAATCTGATTCTGCGTTATCAGTTTTAGATTTGCTAAATTTTGTTTTCTTATGATAAATTTGTCCAGTTCGAATGTTATGGTAATTGGTAAAAGTTTTAATCGGCGCAGTCGGAAACGTGTATAATGTATACTGCAGACTGCAGTTGGTTTGTGTAACAGTAATTATACTATGTTTGTATAAGGTAACCGTAAACACATCATGCCCGCTGCAAATTTCGATAAAATAAAATAATAATATAAAGAGCGCACTACGAATTCTCACAGCCTACGTCCGCTAAACTGCACCCTTTAACGACCGATGGTAGTGCTTTTACATGTTTTTTACTACCATACGGTCGTTAACCTTGAATGAAATTAGCGAAACCAAATTGGGAAAATTGAAAATTTTAACGCCGCTGTACTGCTTGATTCATGCACACTATGTGTCCAAAATCCATGTTAAGAACCTGTTTGATGTAATCCTAAGTGCTGTTGAATCAATCATTACCGTTACTGTATCACCAGTACGTATGTGATACTACTATGTAGTACTTTGGTGTCAAAGCATGGTTCTGGAACTTCTGACCTCAGGTAACTGTTTAGACATAAATCTCATAGCCTGGTTAAGATTTGAAGCCATAAGCTTTACCATTTGTTGCAGGGAAACTGTAGTAATTGTAATAATTCTAGTATAATAGCAAAGGCGACTTGGTCATTTCACCAGTACGGACTTCCACGGTCCAGCATAGAAGTTTGCTGTGGTCGGCCAATTCTCAGAAATATGTAGTGTAGCAACCTGCAACATGAATTCCTCTGAAGACCATTCTGTTTGCTTGTGGTTTCAATGATTTAGGATGGGAACACCTCTGACCAGTCGCTCTTGAAGTGGTGCTGTACCTATATATCATAGTTCATAGTTCCTTTCAACTGTGCTACTGCACTACCCTCTGACCATATTTCGTGGCTTCAGTTTCATGACTATCTTAATATCAACGCCTTCTCATTCATTGCTGTATGAAGCCTGGTTTTTTGCAGAACTGATGACTAGGTCTCTGAGTAGGTTCTTTGAAGGGGCGCTTATAAATAAATGTCTCCAGAGATGGTAAATTTGTTTACAATGTTCCTTTCAACTGTGTTACTGCACTACCCCCTGTCTATATTTAATGGCTTGAGTTTCACTACTATCTTAATTAATATCCCACACCTTCTCATTCATTGCTTTGTATGAAGCCTGGTTTTTTGCAGAAGCTGATGACTGTTCCGGTTGTCTGAAGGGGCGCTACCCGAATGCTCGGAATGTCTGAGATATATTCTGGCATACAGTCATTCAACGATTTGTAGGCTATCAAGCACTACTATCTTAATATCCCTTGTCTTCTCATTCGTTGCTTTTTATGAAGCCTTGATTCTTTGCAGAAGCTGATGACTTGGCTCGGCCTTTCACCCGAGATTTTTGTCCAAGCTGTTTATCAATGCAACGGATCAGTTGACTGCGCTATCGCGTGGCTACTTGATGGAAGTAAGGCATTACTAGCAGGATTTATCTGTGTTTGTATGAATTTATCTAAACTTTATGTAATATTTAATTAGTAGTAGTAGTATGTTTTTAGCAATAATAATTCATAATTAGTAATTATTATAGCAGTTAGTTATGAATAACATGTAATTAGTAAAAGCATTAATAATAATCTGTTCTATTATGCATCATTGTACTGCAAATATTGTAATGCACAGCAGAGAGAACCGATACCACGTTTAGTTTTAAAAACGACGTCATTTGTAAGAGGACATTTGGTATGTGACAAGTCATTATCAGGAGGTTACCTAATACCATTTTTTAGTAAAACGTTCAATGCACAACTAAGTGATCTCCGACGAGTGGGTAGCAGTGACTGACTAAGCACTCCTTCATCGAATGAAATCATTTATAAAGAGCTCAATCATCTGTCTCTCCTCCCAAATGAGCACGAGAACGGAGATGATAGGAAGGGGGATACTGAAAGAAACCGGTCTCATGCTGATGCCCAAGAGACGTTAAGGACTTGGCCAAGCAGACAAGATTGCAGTCGACTAGTTTCAAAACATTTATCCCAACGGTCAATAAGAATCCTGTACAGTCAATAGGAATCAATTGAAGTTATTTCTTGAATCCATCCATTGTGTATGACAGGAAGTTTTTTGGGCTGTTTTTAGGTGGAAAGATATGGCAACCAAACGATGACTCCGACCTGTTCAGCGGAATCGAAACTAAACTCAAAGTTCTTCAGGAAAAATACGGCGAAGCGTTTGTTGCTGAACGTCAGAACTATCTCACTGAAAATCCTGCCTTCCTGTGAAGCATAAACGTTTTTGTAGGACTGTTGCATGCAAACTACATGCAAACTACAACCAGATGTTTTATACCGACCATTCCAATGTACCCTGTGAAACTCTTTCTGGTCTTTAATAATGGTGCAATGAGCATCTGTAACTGACACTACGTTTGCTTGCCCAGTACATTCTTCCACCGAGGATATATTTTCCTTACACGTTTCACTCCTGCCACTGTATTTTACCATGCTACTGCCAACCACAAATTGTCCGGCACTTAAAAAGGTGCTTTATAAAAGTCCAAGAATAAAGTATTTTGGGTATTAAAAGTACTACATGTCAGATTTGAACAAAATATTTACTCTTGTGTAAAAAGCAAAATAATTTTTTTATCATGCGGTATTACATGTTGGATGTACCAACGCAAGATGTACAAGATGACCAACTACCAAGAGAGTCTGTACAGTATTATGATTCATAACACAATTGATTTTAGACATCAAAAGCAACCGCAGACAATAGCAATTGTAAGTCAATAAATATACTCCTTCACCAGACAACAACTCCAATGAAATAATGATGCCGATTCATCTTTAACTATGGTTATAATAAATAGATTTCATACAAAATTTGTTAATATAAAAAAGTGGATTCTATCTGATTTTAACACCATGTTGCATGAATCTAAATACTACATTAAAGGATTGCACCAACTATTAAATGGCTGTTAACAGTTTACTATTTTCTCAACAACTGACTAAAACCGGTTGACTTGTTTTAAACTTGTATGCCACTTTGCTGCATGGCTATCATAAATTATCCTAACAGTCCAAATATCATACAGTACAAAGCTAATGCCACATGATGTGAGAAAGTCTGTTACAGTGCATCACTGACAATTGCCCGTGTTTCACATTAAAAGCACAACAAGGATCAGTTTCAGCGCTGGTTATCAAGGTTCCTCATGACAGTTCCCGACAACAGTTTCAAAAGCCTTCTCGATTAGGATGGTTGTTATGAAATGCATGTCAAAATATATACAACAATGCCACTTTTTAAAGCAACAAGCCAACAGGAGTGACTTTGGGACAATTACAACTACCGGTAGTTTCACAGTAGCTGATGGTCACATAAAATGATACTATGCACCACAGTTCTGTCAGCTCCAAACAAAACTGAAGTTCTCTCTCCTGTAAGTTTCTGTCCGGCTCAGCACAAAATGTGAGCTTCAGAGTTTCGTCTCTGGTCCAGCCGCATTGACCGTAACTGGAGTAAAAGCTTTGTTCAGCTTGTGTAGATGTCTTTCAAGCAGCCTTCCGTAGACGTTATGATACCAGTCGATGAGATGACCCCTACAAATAAAAATATTCCGTTCTATAAAATGCATATAAAACAAATCAACTGATGTGCTTGGTCAAGACGAAGTCCTCATTTCAACAACAAGAAAATAATTTTAATCTAATTTCACAACTATGTTAGCTCCACTGCACTTAATCTCCATTAATCAGTCAATTCCTGTTCTAGTAACCGGTTGCTTAGAGCACTCTCCTTGTAACATGGAGAGTAATTGCTCGGTGCCATTAATTGACGATTTGTAACTGGATGGTGATGCTTGATAATTTATGCATAATCACAGTAACACTGGTAAAACAGGAAAAACAAAACAAACTGGATTGGTAATGCACTCCATGGGAGGAATTGAAGTAAAAACCCCAAACTATGCTGACGACAGAACACAGAGATAAAGAAATGACACGTGAGTGAAGAACTTTTTCAGGTGCTCTTTATACAGGTACTCACACTGTAAATGTACAGTTATTTCTGTACAGTTTGTGCCTTAAAAAGCACTCGGTCACGCAACCGAAAGTCTGTACCGATCTAACTAGATTTGCTGGACTACACAGCCCTGCAAGGTCAACAGGGTCGCCTAATCTATATGCCTTAGTGCTCCATTGAAGTGTTGACGTCTGAAAAACGGGATGGTGTGGGTAATACCAAATGCGGACAGGGACAGGAGGTAGGTCAAAGTAGGTCATTTCTGCACAAATTATTCATGGATGACCCCTATGGTAAGGGACTGAAACTCCTGTGGTTGAAGGACCTTCTAGTCACAGCAATAGTTCAACAACATCTTTATAGAACCAATCTGCATAGGTTACAAGGCAGAGTTTCAGTTTGATGCATTGGGACTGAAACTCTGTTGGCAGAGGTTAAACACAACCTGCCTACCCAACCCAACTACACCGTATGTTGCATCGTAAAAACTTGAATGATCATATTGATGATTATCGTTACTACTAAATCAAAATCAGTTTTAACAAATCCTTTAAAATGTTAACAGTACGATGTTAAATGTAGCGAGAACCTAATTTCTGCTGTCAACTCCTTCACATGATTCTAGTAAAGACAGAATGACTCAGTATCTCATTTCTGACATCAGTAATTTGCACTTAAAATACTTTAAAATATTTTATATACTATTTTAAATACTTCACCAAAGTATTTTTTACTAATCAATGCTAACTTCACATGATTTGAGTAATAAACTACTTGGTTAAGCATCTTGTATGACTGCTTGAATGATGAATCTCACATGATTTGAAAGACGAACAAAGTGGCTACCTGATGTCGACACGTGAGATGTGGGTGACACGTGACCTCCCAGCTCCACAAGGTTCGATGAGATAATGTGACGCGAATGTGATGGCTCTGAGGGTCTCAGTCCGTGGCACATTAGAATGAACGACGGAGGTCTTTGCAAGGACGTAAGAACCTCTGTCACGGTCAGCCTTCCATGTCCTTCACATATCAGAAATACATTGTCATTATAAATAGTATTTAGGAACTTCTACCATGCTTGTGTCTAAAGCATAAAGGCATCAAGGTATTAGAAAGCAAAATGAAGAAACATGATGCCATCTCTCAACTGTATGGTAAATTTGATTCATTCGACTCATTTAAGAGATTTATATAGGGGCAGCCTATCAAGATTATCTACTCAGAAGCGCTCATGACCCAATCCCGGCTAATCTTCTGTTGACTACCCCTCCTTACACAAAAATTGTAACTTGGAGGACGTCGTTTTGCACTTTGCAAGTTACACACTCCCCACCAATCAGTCGAACACACAGTACCAAAAACATTAACAAACTCCTAGATCAATAAATACATCTACATAACTCATCGACTACAAGACATCTTTTACCAAAATTAAACAGGTCACCAAAATGACCAGAAATTGAACAATGAACAAACAGATTTCAACAAAATTCCGGCATTTGATTTGGTATCATAGGCCTACTGGGTTTATAATCTGATGATTGTAGGTTTGAGCCAGCTAAGCAAACTCCATGTAATGACCTTCACCAAGCTGCACAGAATAAGTACAATAAATAAATACAAAAGGTAATCACGAGTTCCAAGATTTACCTTAGTTCGCAGAATTCTCGTGGGGCTTCGTGGCTGTCGATGTGAAGTACGTAGTGGACGACGTCGGTTTTTTCGTTCAGTCGCTCGGCAATTCGTCCCTTGACGAGACTGCAGTCCCACAGATGCTGCTCGCCCTTGAGCCGCGAAAGCACCTCACCAGGTGGAGCCTCTATTTCTGTTGAGCATCTCCACAATGGCAGCAACAGGTTGTCGTTTATCAAACGCAACGAGAGTTTCGTCTGCTCGTACCATGATGCCTGCGAGATCCAGTCAGAATCCTACAGAAACATTCAGTTATCTTGCAAATGATTACCACTCAAGTCACCCATTCAGTAATGCTCATGACAACCAATTACAGTGTGGACTTGTCATATGATACAGTATCTGTATCATAAGGCATGTGCAAACTTGTAAACGAGGCCATGTGTAAGAAGGAAGGTAATGCTGAAAAAGGCAATACACTGCAGTATTTCATTAACACTTTAACGACAAGCACATACTAAACATGACTGGGAAACCAATGCAACTCGTCGTTAAAGTGTTAAACAGAATCGAGTGTAATATCGAGGTAATAGGAAACTACACTCCTCTACCAGCACTTATTTATGACCATCTGGCACTTCAGTGCAATTGATTTCCACAGCATCTTTGCCACCAAGCATAACATCAAAGAACACTAGCCATTCCAGGAAGAGCTCTACACAATTTTTATAATCCTGAGGAAAAATAAATATGTCAGGAAAAAGTAATAACTTTACCTTGAGTTGACACGTGTCAAGTGCAGTCTGCACGAAAGATGGAATATCGATCAACCGGAAGTCGATGCCAGTTCCGACGTTAGAAGAGGTTTCAGGTACAGAAGTGGACGCCTGCAGCATAGTCCAACTGAATTCCGGAATCTGCAATGAAAACAGATCATCTTCAAGTACCTACTCATAGCAGTCAACAACTGCAATACACGCACAAAGGCAAAGCAAGGTAGTTCTTCATTTGTTCTATGGCTCCATCAACAGAAAATACTCGATCTGCTCAGTCGCTCGTGTCATTTCATGCTCAACTTAAAACTTATCTATTTCGGTTTGCTTATCCACCACAGGCTGTCTCTTTGTCTCAATGGACTGATCTTCTGGATGCTGACCTGATAACGGTTTGTTTTGCTGCGCCATCGGTTGATGCCTTGTGCATTAGACATCAGAGCAATAGAAGTTACTAGTATATAACAAAAACAATTAGTCCTTAAGAAGCATGGTCCTTGATGTTAATTGATCATTTCAGCTGACGAGGAAACATCAAAACAGTGATCCCACAAGAAGAGTATGATTGTTATTATTATTACTATAATTATTATAATCATTATTATTGTGCAATTATTAAGCACCACTACATGTACCTAATGATCAAGCATCAGTCGATGGCACTGAGCAATTGTGCACGAGGGACTTGCACTCAATCAATTGGCTACCGCGTCCCACAGAATCATTATCTATCATATAGCCATAGACAAAAGTGTGTGTGGTCAGGGAGTATGTATGCATGGCATCTGCTGGCACTATATGGCAGATAAATGAGAACAGTAGACATGTACGTCATAGTGCATGCTGGTGTCATCAATAAGATGAAAACATAAAAGGTTGTTCTGAAATGGCTGAATGATGGGATAAGTTCTCCAAAATTGAAGTAATTTTTGGCAATTGTAAGTAAGTATATACTTTAATATAACCAGCTGCCAAACAGCACTCTGGTGAACAAGCATCAGCAATATAATTTAACATAAACATCAAAATCTATCTAGGACCAGTCAGATTATGAGACAAAACTAATTAGCATGCGAACAACATTCTGACTATAAATGTTTTCCTCATTTGGTTGCTGCTTTTATGGCCCATAGCTAATGGAGAGTATTGGGGTGCTCCCCAGAATAGACAATTTGCCAAACTAGCTCAGAGGCTAGCTGCTATCATCATATTTTCCATTTCCAAGGTTCACAAGTTTCGATCTGCACCAGGATTCCTGAGGGATCAATGTCACCTCGGATAAATGTAATAATGATCATAACAATACCACAATTACCAAAAGTAAATTACCTGGAAAATGGAGCTGGAGTTATTAATTAGGAATGTGATGCATGCAACGGCCACTTTGTGATCCCATGCTGGACTTGTTCCACCATCCGCATGGTTTCCCGACTTCAAGTCTCCAACATAAGACGTCGACGGTTGCGCTCGGAAGAATGATGGAAGAAAACATACGGACAAATTGCTTGCATTCATCTGCAACATAACACAAGGCAAGATAATTTAAGGCAAGATAATTTCTGTTCTGCTGCTTCAAAACAATCTTCTTGGTTTGAAGAATCTTTTCGCTTAAGTGACAGCAGTATTCACTGCCGTTTTAGTATTATTGAGACAATGAGACATGGTAGCCAACTGGTCACAGGGCTTGTCTGTGTAACATGGAGAGAGCAATTTTGAACCTCCTCTGAGAAGTAAGTAAGTACAATCTTTATTAAACCAATTGCATATCCACACTTTGGTGTACATACATGATTTTTACAGAGTATAATATTCTTATTATAAACAATCTGCATGTGAGATTGTCTGCTTGTGGAATAAAATGGTCATGTAGTCTCAGGTGCAGGAAGTCGGGGAGCAGCTTAGAGTAAGTCCTTCACTCACAACTGCTCAACGCCATCGGTTCATGCTAAGTCATTAGACAGTTGTGCTTAACAAGTGCATAATAATATTGCCTAAACTTGAACAATGACAACAAAGCAACATGCCTCAGTATAAAAATTCATTTACAAGACACACCAAGATCAGAATCTTGAGCTAATAAAGCTCACGCTACCTTACTGCAGTTTTTAGAGCCATGTTTTAGCACCTTTGTGAAATTCCTAAAGGTGCCATTTCAATAGCTAGATACATAAAGTAAGTAAGTAAATATATTCTTTATTGTACCAGCTGCCAGACTGCGCTCTTAATATAGCAATAAAAGTCAATAAGAATACAGCATTCTAACCATGAAAGTTATGTACACAAAAACTGGATACATACATTAGTTGATTCTTGAGCAAAGAATGCTACTTTAAACTGAAGTATTTTTGGATCTGTTCGACATCCATGTTTTAGGGCCTTTGTGAGGTTACTAAAGGTGCTATATAAATAGATACACATGTAAACACAAACTGAGGTATGTACATCAGTACAACATTCATTGCTTATTAAGAGCGGTTTAATAGCGAACCTGGTTCTCTTCACTTTTATCTGCGACTGCAGCCAAGAACCTCAGCAGAACATGAAGAACCTGTCGACTGACATCGGAAAGTAACAGCATCACCGCCTGCACTGCCTCCAAGTGCAGCTCTGAAGGAAGCCCTACAACAGTACAACAACATCTCCTAAAGAAATAAACAAAATAATAAAAACAACATCTAGCCTACTGATAAACAAACTAAAAATAACAAAGTAATAAAAAATTTAAAATGCTCATAAACTAAATACATGTAATAAAAGTTTATCTGAAAGATACACAGAGCATTTAATATGTTTTGTAATTTAAACTAAATAATAAACAACAAAATCTACTGATAAACTAAAAATAACAGAAAATAATAAAATTTTAAAATGCACATAAACTGTAATAAAAGTTTATCTGAAAGTACACAGAGCATTTGATATGTTCTGGTATTGAAGTTTATACAGCACCAATTTGAGAAATATCAGAGGTTCTTTCTCTACGATAGCCTAAACGACGTTAAATGTAAGTAAGAACAGAAGTCTCATCCGTAAGCAAAACAAATGTACAAAAAACCAGAAAAGTCAGCAGTGGCAGTACAATAACTCCACGAATCTAAAATTAAAACTACAATCATTCTTAACAACCACTGTCCAAATTCCCCATTATATGCTGCATCCCAACATCCCAATTGCTGAAATTTTTGCTGCAGTAACATAAAGAAAATGAGAACTAAAAAACTAAATTCAGTTTCTGCACACCAACTTCAGTCGATCATGCCTTCTCTTGTGTTGAATTTTCTCTAGGTAGGCCTACCATCTACCATTGGGTATACCTACCACAGCAATGCACCGTGTTCAGCATACATTTTCAGTTAGAGTCATCTGTGTAAATGTACACGTTTTGCTATAGTGACCATGTGGCCTTGACCCTGCTAATTTTTCAATGAATTGATTGGGTGAGATCTTTCACCACCACCACTGTACATTTGAACAGGTGCCATGGCATTTAAGATCCCCACATATGGACCGTGTGCAGTTCTTCTGCAAGGTACCTTTACTACACCACATCAAGTGTCTTGATGCAAACTAACTCCATCACTGCCCTTCTTCTGGTAGTGCCAGTCCCAAGCCAGGATAAAGGAGGAGGGCGACTTCTAATTGTCTTTGTTATGACACAGCATCGTTAAATAGGAGGTTACCATTACCACAAACAAACCGATTGTAATTTGGGTGACTTACCTGTGAAAATTGTCATTAGCAGTTGGGAGGCCTGTGGAGTGAGAAGGCTGCTCGGAACCTCACGAAAATACCGTTTGAGGACATCAGCCAAGTCATAGGCATCAACGGAGTCAAATTTATGGAAAGCTACAAGGCAAATAACCATACAGAAATATCTTTAAATATACAAATCATGGAAGAAAACTGAAGAAAATGCCATATAATTTAAAACTTGTAACTGATTTTACCTGGGTATTTATTCAGTTTTTTCTGCCACAACAGTAAAATCTTAAACTGCTTGTGTTTGATTATGAATCTCAACATACCAGCAACCATACAAAAGCTACTGCATGACTAGATATACAGTGCCAATTAACAGCCAAAGTCTGAAACATGCACACATTGTGGACTCGTTAAAGCAAATTCGTCGTAGGAACACACCTTATGATACGCAGCGTAAACCAGATTGCATGCGAAATGGGATAATTAAAGCGATAATCCTAAAGTCAATATTTAATACTACACTGCAGTTCTTGTACAATGCACTAGCGGCCTGGAACCAGTAAGGCATGTTACGTCAATCGCTTTGTGGGATATGACAACACTTTGCATTAAGCAGAATGGCGCACAAACGAGTCTACACTGTACAAACACACATTGCATACATGCAATGTTAATATTCAACTGTGCAACGATGGAAGTATTACTATAAAGTCAGTAACTCCCACGGATTGGTTACATCCAAGGTGTAATGATCAATGTGAAAAGCGGAGCAGTACCACTTCCCAGAATACAAACCTGGATCCAGTTCCATCTCATTCTGAAGCTGCTGGATGCGAGACTGTACTCCAGGCTTCCGGAACAGACCGACGGAATCACAGGCAAAGCGCTTGAGGTGATCCATGGCAAGGGTTATTGTCGGAGGAAGTGGAACACCCATTCGACTGAGCAGAATGACAGGTGGAACACCAAAGAGTCTCTTCGGAAAGGCCTCATGGTCTGTCGGAACAGGCTCCGGGGACAGAAATCTATTAAACAATCAATCAATCAATCCAATCAATCAATCAATCAATTATTTTATTGTAGTCATCAGTCATGCATTAGCTTCACCTAGTCTTGTCACCAAAACAAAAGATATTCCTACCGGTAGTTTTAACTTATATATAAAGTGCTTAGACAATAGACATGTTTTATTTCGGTGTTGTCCATGGCTATTGAGTACATTTGGAACTGGTCAAATATGATGCTGTCACCAAAACAAAAGATATTCTCTCTTAAGGACTGACCTGGAAATCGATTTCTTTATGGTTTGATGCCTTGTGCATTAGACACAGGCACAATAGAAGTTATAAATTACATTACATAAAAATATGAGAACAAACGCAAATTTCTTTGCATGGGCCATGTACAAGAGGAACAGATAACAGGAGAGAGACTGAAGAGGAACAGGGAGGGAGAGGTGCGGAGAGAGGGAGAAACAGGAACCAAAAGGGGAATTTTTCCCAGAAGCATTTGTGGAAATAGTGTGCAGATGTTCTATCTGGGAGAGGCTAAAGTTTTTAGATTTGCTCACGTTGATATTCCAATATTAACAGTTTTTTTAGAATACTAAACTAATTTTCTTCTATCAGCATTTTCTTAACTTGGTAACAGGGCAGAGTTTGACTAGGCCTACCTTTAACTACTCATGTAGCACCCAAATTAGTTATGGAATTAGCACCACAAACAATAGTAGGCAACACGGGTGTATTGACACAAGTTTGCCCATTTGACTGAAGGCTATCTACATAGCAAGTCGGAGTGGATCTTAAAGGGTGATGAATAAATGTTCTCATACAATCCATCGAGACCCCAACCTTGGTGACTTTTCTAGTTTCAAGATAGAATTATCAATTACAGGCTGTCAGAGCTCTAGAAGGGAAAGGGTCCTGGATAGCGACATAAGCAGACATGGAAGAGAGAGTTCGCAAAAGATAACTATCCCTTTAAAACATAAACACGTACCATGGATGCCAAGAATTTGGGTTATATTGTTTTTTACTCATAAATCTGGGTGACATAAAGCATCAAATTGGACACACATAGGGTCTTTAAAAGTGAACAAGGCAGAGTAAATGAAGCAAATCTTGCCATAATCATTGTCATCATAATCACCATCATCACTGTCATCATCATCATCATCATCATCATCATCATTTTCATGATCCATCATCATAATCATGATCCATCAGCATCATCAACAATACAGATCTTTTCGAGAGATAAAGAAAGAGCCGAGACCTGAGTGGAGAAACGATGTCCACATCATACGAAGGACAGTGCATCTCAAAGATGGACGTCAGTTTCAGAATGCTTAGCTTCCGCAGTCGGACCAGATCCTCGATGGAGAGGAAGGCCTTTTTCGACGGAAATGACACATGCGAATATTGCGATCCTTCTTCCATCTGATAGAACTGCGTCTCTTGTACACTGCAATACCAACAACAATCAAATGACTTTCAAAGGCCAACCAAACAGTTATGGGGTCGCATGCATTCCACGCCTCTGCCCCCAAGGAATGGAATCGACTGCCACACTCTCTTCGTAGCTCAAATTCACTTCCTTCTTTCAAAAAGCGGCTCAAAACTCAATATTGCTCCTTGGCTTTCAAGCACTTGGATCTCTTACTGCATCTTCTGATGGCGGCTGACTATCTGTGCCTCAGATTCACATTTCAGTGTGACCTGTGCATGCGTTACAAATTTAATTATTAATGTGCATGTGTTATATAAATTAATAATAATAATAATAACAGAATACAACACCCATCTGATGTTACTTTTACTATTACTACACATTTATAAAGAGCCACTATCAAATGACCAATCCAATCATGATTGTCAAATTGATGGCACTGAGCAGTTGTGAATGAAGGACTTGCTCCCTACACAGTAACGTGAATAATAAATGCTCACAGCTTTAATGCAAGTGGCCCACAAATCTAAAGACAGTAAAACACGAAGCTTGTCACAAAGTCATTTCATGTACGGCAAGAAATTCTATAAAACTTAAATTAATTGTGCACAAATGCTTTTCTGAAATACTTTCAATTACTGGTGCATGGCTACAAGTGTGCACATATGCATGAATGTATGTATTTGCATACAGAGCACCTTCTTAGCTCTCAAAAGTGCATAGAAGTAGTCAAATAAGTGACAGCATCCAAAGAGGACAAGCATGGCAAAGCATAAACATTAATTAAACAGGTCTTGTATCATCAATGAAATGAAAGTGTTCTAACATAGGAGAAATAATCATGAGCTTTACCTAACATCAGAAGTGTCCGTTTGACTCCTATCGGACTCCTCCTCTGCATTCTCCGCTGGAAAGACATCCACTGAACATTCCATGTCGTCCGATAGCTCAAGTCGACCAACTTCATTACCACTACCATCTTCATTACCATAACCATCTTCGTTACCATTACCGTCTTCATTATCACAACCATTGCTATCTTCGTTACCGTCACCATCTTCGTTACCATTACCATCTTCGTTACCATTACCATCTTCGTTACCATTACCATCTTCGTTACCATTACCGTCTTCGCCATCACCCAGAATACTAAGTGTCTCATCGAGACTGCCAATATTAAGATAAAGTTCCTTGAGAATCAAGTCCAACTCCGCCTGTGGGTCACCCGCCAACGCATTGTCATAAAAGCTCTTCCTGTTGCCCCCGACACCCGTTCCTGCTCCAACGGAACGGTTGCACACAGGACGAACATCGGACGACCTGTTTAGGACTGAACTAACTGAAGCCGAACAAGAGGAAGTCCTTCTCGACGTAGGCAACAACCGGTCAACTTCTGTCGAATCTTTGTGATCGAGGTTTCGGTCATCACAGTTCGACGACGCTACTCGGCTGCGGTTTTGTGGAATGTTTTCGAGCAATCCGTTTTCCAGACCACTGTGCGGGTTTCCCCCGGAGAAGCTGCCTTTCAGCGTTTCCTGAGAACTGCCGAGAAAGTCACTATGGCCATTTTCTCGGCTCTCCTCTGCTGCCACAGCTTTGCCATCACAGCCTCTGATCGCAATCGCTTCTTGGGCCACCGTCTCGTCGGACCAACTTGTTGTACATTGACTAGATGAACACGTATTCGATTGAGGTAAAGTTTTCTGTCGCCCCAAGGAAGCGCTGGAAATGGGGGAAGTCTCGCTTTCGTATCCGCTCGTGAGATGGACGCTTGCCTCGTCGGTGGTCTCTGTCGGAGGCGAAGTGCACCCATCGACCTCCAGATTCTCCTTTGACATCTCTTCGGATTTGGGAAGTCCGGACGCAAGGCAGTCCTTGAGGATGGTCCTGGACTTCATCCTGTTTGCAATGAATCGTTTGTCTGAGTGCTGCCACCAGTGGTAGACCGCATCGTAGTCCCAGAGAGGACTCACGGCAAACAGCATCTCACCAGTGTACCAGTCTCTCGTCTGCAAGCAAAGAACAAAAACGATACAGATATTGTATTGTATTGTATTTACACTCAATCAGAGGCGTTCATAGTGTGAAAAGCCCTGCAAAAAAGAAACATCTTAAGACAACGAGAAGAGACTGCAATACTCCCAGTTAAGATCACAGATCGAATCGTAGAGTTCATTCCAGAGCATAGGACCAACAGACATATAGGCACGATGCTGGTCAGTAGCAGTCCACGACCGATGTACAAGAAGGTAATGCCGGTCTAAAAAACGGAGTGAGCAACAGAGAGTGCAGCTCTGGGCTTTGTAAGAGGGGCATAATCCAATTTAATTTCTATTAATTTTAATTTTAATTACCTTATTGATTTTACATTTGTTACATAAGAATTGACATTCTGATACTACCTGACAACAGGTGTGACTGGAGGCCCATTAATTGATACCGCATCATTAAAATCGATCACATGACAAATTGTTTCCTTTCCACTGTAAACAAAGAATCAACCGACCTTTGAACTTAATGATGGCTATTAATAGCAAATGAATCTCTTATGACTTACGCAACTGGTCAGTGGCAGTCGTATCTTCATAGACGTCAGTTTGTTGAGTAAAGTAATTCGTCTGAAGAAGAAAAAACTGGTTTTAGAATCCAATTCACAGAAACACTTCAGTGATAGGGTTGAACGAGAAGATGCATGCAGCACCAAGAGAACCAGAGAATTTAGGATGCATTTAAGCCTGTTGACTTCAAGATCTGAAATACCTGCTTACACAGAGTTGGCAAAATCGAGGCGAGAGCAGACAAAAGAACAGGCAGGATAAGGTCTGTGACATTTCCTTGGTATTATGTGACGCATTGCTCTGATATAATAGAAACAAGATTTGCACATGTTTGCGATGTGGGGTCAAAATTCGTGAGATTTAAGAATTAAGAACACAAAGCTCATCTGCAAGCACATAATGCTCAGATATCTAGAAAAGCCATCACTGGTGGGCCCTTACATACACTTAAGAGCCCAAACACGTGAAACCATTAAATAGACAAAAGAGTCAAAACTCAAAGAAAACCTATGAAAAGAAGAGACTAAACACAATTGCCATTTAGATGCTCATAAGGCTTCCATAAAAGCACAAGACGGCGTGTACTACAAGCGACTGGGAACTTAAAAGATAAAAACCATAGACTTTCACTGGTCATATCTATTTCAATCAATCATACCGAACTGTCAATCATCAATAGACTGCCTCTAACAGACAATTACATCCTCCAGGAACAAGCTGCCTAGCAACCTGCAACATGAGCTTCTCAGCCTCTCTCTGCCTCTTTTCCGCAAAAGCTTTGTTTGATCATTGTTTATTGTGCTAGGTCGGGAGCACCTCTGACGAGTCTCTCTTGAAGTGGCACTATATTGCCTAAATTTGCAATTACCATTACATCCAATTGCAATACATTACATTA
Organism: Aporrectodea caliginosa; assembly: GCA_020284085.1. Classification (NCBI taxonomy): domain Eukaryota; kingdom Metazoa; phylum Annelida; class Clitellata; order Crassiclitellata; family Lumbricidae; genus Aporrectodea; species Aporrectodea caliginosa. The sequence continues at coordinate 354,666 of JACEVL010000131.1, read as the reverse complement.
TAACACACTGCACAATGCATTGCATTACATCACATCAATTACATTATAATGCCCTGAATGCAATACATTACATTATGAGGCAGATAGAAGACCTTAGAGTAACTCACTGAAGCAGAATAAGAAGACAGTGCTGATCGAGGAACTGGTGATCCGATTCCACGGTTGTCAAGGCAACGGGGAAATTGCCTTCTGCAGAAAACAACACACACCATCATCACAACACGCATCACCCATAACAAATAACACTTTTAATATTAATTAATTATACAAGTAAATAATAATAATAATAATAGTTTATTAATTTATTAATTCAAACTGACAAGTACGCAGTAAGATTACATGATATAGTAATAACATACGATAACAAGTTTAACAGGGATCGAATTTAACTGTATGGCAGCCTGCAAGGCACCCATCTGTCCTACTCCTCATTATACAGTCACCCTCTAGGAGTTGAAGGCTGAGTCAACCTTATGGGGCTATAGCGGGTATTGAACCCGCATCCTTCTGATCATCAAGCCAGCATCTTACCATTCAACCATCTCCTAAGGGGCATTTTTAATTATACCAAAAATTATTTCAATTAAAGACAAGGTCTAATGAGGGCAAAAACTAAGGAAGGCAAACTTTTAACGACCATCGATTGATGCATCATAATAACGGCGCTCTACAATCATAGATTAGATAGATTAGATGGTGAACCAGCAAAGTACAGGTCTGATTGCTTTCGTCGACTAGCAATGTGAAAAACCAATTAGATACTTTTGCACCAAAGGACCTTAAGCCAGTCTGACTATGACAGCCACAGAATGACAAATGACAGAGAAACAGAAATCTGTCATTAACGTTTCCTGATGCCCAACATTTGGTGACAATGAGTAAGAGGAATTATCTAAGTTCTTTGTTATCTGTTGTTAAACCTGGTATTAAACTGTGTTGCACAAACAAGTAATTTTCAAAGCACGTGATACAGAAACAAATGGTTTAAAAACACGAGGTATTAAAAACTAGCTATGATTAATAACCATTAAATTTGCAAACAATAGGATAGGCCTACAAAGTAGCAAGGACAGGCTTAGCAGTGGTCAGCATTATCAGTCAAGAACCTGCATGTGGTAAAAAATGCATGTGATAGCTAACGGCTAGTTGACCAACAGCTCATAACAAATAATAATAATAATTATTATATTATTATTATTATTATTACTATTATCATTATTATTAGTATTAAGCAATCAATAAAAGCCACTACCTATAAATGACCAAGCATCAATTGATGGTGCTGAACAATAGTGAGCGAAGGACTTACTCAAGTCCCTACACAGTAAAAGTCTCGGTAATAAAAATACCTCAGTGACCAAAGTAAGTTCAGTGAGATGTTGCTCACCAATGTTTTTGACAAGTCGTTAATAATAATAGATATATCGACACAAGCCAGCAATATTGCAACATGAACAAACACACACAGAACTGGTACATGCTTAAGCCTACGTACCTCTGTACAACTGAACATTAGAACTGGTACATGTGTACACCTACGTACCTCTGTACAGTTGAACATATTGTGGAAACCCGGCCGATATCAACCATTCGCAAATATCTGTCAGTTTCTTCTCAGAAACTACAACAAATTTAAAGAGTACAATTAATTTAAACACATTTAAAACAGAACCAAAATTTAATTTAATCATTAAGAACATATCATCACAACAGTTAGAAGAAGAACAGTCCCTTAAGAGGCAGCTTCAGGGACTGTTGGCGACTTCATTTTCTTAACCTTGGCATATCAGGGCAGGTGGCCAGATCAGTTTTCAAATGACTTCTATAGCGCCGTTACCATAAAGCACAAGGCATCTGTAGATAATCGTGTGAACAAAAATTCAACCTAGTGAAGAAGTCCAGGGAAAATGCGACAGGTGAGGAAAACCAGAACCAGGGCTCTGGTGAGTGGTAAGCAATATTAATGCCAAGTCAATGCCGCTTCAAACTTTGGGGAAATCCGAGCACTTGTGAACCACGGCAAGGAAACATTACCTAGGTACTCTAAATTGTAAATATCGAATTTCCCTCAATTGTAAATTATAATTATGCTGTTGTTATGACCGTCAGATGGATCCTGTATTTCGGAAACTGTGGCCGCTATAAGTTCGCCTGTGATTAACTCCAGAAACAGTTTGTCTTTCTCGGACATATCCACCATCAAATATAGTTAATTACTGTAAATTGACAGTCTCTTTCTGTAACAATAGAGGTCCTCGATAGTGCAGTGGTTAGCGTGCTAGACTGTCAATTGAGAGGTCAGAGGTTCAAATCCCCGCCGGGACAGAAATTTGGTTCTAGATTTCTGCTCCACCTAAACCCCTAGCCAACTCAGCTACAACAAGTACACTAACTGTAGAATGTCGGTGGGAAGATAAGACGGTGAGGGAGAGGACTGACCACTCTCCCTCATATGCCGAGGCTAAGAAATGACGTTGAGCACTAACACTTCATACCCATGGTTGCTTCAGGGTTAGCTTAAGGGATTGCTCTTCTTCTGCAGCAAGAATTACACAAAACATAACTTGTTTCATTGTCTGTACATTTCCTACTGGTTCTGTATATACTGTGTGCATTTATTTTGCCTGATGCAGACACTCATTGTTTTTCAATTTCGATTTTAGCTAACTAGTTAAGACCATCTATTCTTGGTAATTATATTAAATGAATATTATATAGCCAGTTGACATTATTTCTATGTACATGGGTCAGCAGGACTTTGGTCCGTTAAGGGTCTTTCCCCCACTGCTTTCTGTAAATCAACGAATGTTTTGTTTTTCACGGTTATGTTATTTTGTGCAACAAGAAGCAATAAAAATTTATGGTAATGGTTATATTTCTACGTCACTCGAAGCACTTCAAAGATTTGAAATCATCGCCTGGGGAAAATTTCTCTTCGAGATTTCTGCTCCACTTGCGCTCCTCAGTCAACTCAACTATAACCAGCAAACTGGCTATACATATATTGGAAGATAAAGCAGCGAGGAAGAGGCCTCCCATATGCCGAGACTAAGAAAAATGAAGTCGCTAACACTTCATTCATATGATTGCCTCTCATGTTGGCTTAAGGGTCTGTTCATCTCTTTCTCTGTATATCATTGTTTGGCATTGTCTCTGACTCTACTTGTCCGTTTCTCTGTCTCTGTGTCTTCCTCTATCTCTGTCTTTATCTCCATTCTCAATCATTCTCAATGAATGCACTCCACTTTCTCTCGTTCTCACCCTACTTTCACTCCCACCCAACTCTCACACCCTATATATCTTGTTCTCCTTATCTCTCTTTATCTCCCTCTCTCTATCACCATATCTCTCAATTTCTCTGTATCTCAATCACTCCCTTTATTTCTCACTCTGTTCATGCCTCTCTCGTTCCTTCCCTCTCTCCCCTCTCTGTCTCTGTCTGTATATCTGTCTCTGTTTGTCTGTCCCTCTCCCTCTCTCTCCACAATACCTATCTCTCACTATCTCACTCCATCCTCACTTCTGTCACTTTCTCTCTGTGTCCCTCTTGTTCCCTATCCCACTCAATTGTTATCCATCTCATCTACCTCACTCTCTCTATCTCACTGTCTCTCACTGTCTCTGTCTGTGTCTGTGTCTCTCTCTGTCCCTTTGCTTTCTCCTCCACTCTTTTATCTAATCACCTGAAGGTCGACTAGTTCTCGGTATTTCTGCTCCCATATATACCTAGATCTCCAAATGGAGCCCCAACGGACGAAATCAATCGAACAAGAGCCACAGAAACACAATCAGATAAAGATAACCAAGTTCCAATCTGCTGACAGGCCATCAATCAATCCATTACCAGACACACTGACACACACCACCTAGCGGACAGACCAGACCAGACGGCGCAGCAGGCGGCAAGGGGTTGCTGGGTGGCCTCAATGGTAGCAGAGAGGCATCGACACTCAAGTCTGTAACCAACTTCTGACTCTTACTATGGAAGTAAGTGAGTAAGTGAGGAAGAAAGTGAGGACGTAAGTGAGCAAATAAGTGAGGAAGTGAGCAAATAACTGAGCAAACAAGTGACCATATAAGTAAACAAGTAAGCAAGTAAGTCAGTGAGCAAGTCAGTAAGCAAGTCAGTGAGCATTGTAAGTGAGCAAGCCTGATAGCACATTGGATAACACACTGGCATAGCACATTGGATAACACACTGGCATAGAGAGCGAGAGGTACCGAGATCGAATCCCGTAGGCGGACATGCTTTGTAGGCTGCTATTAGCGCTGTGTATTGCAGGCTGTCTGTTCTGTTAGTAGTTAAGATTTATGTCTTCTGTCATTTGTGTTCTTGTGAATTGTTTAATTGTCATAACATGTAAATGTACAGCGCAGTGCGTTTGTCAGGCGCTTCATTAAAGAAAAGATATTATTATTATTATTATTAAGTAAGCAAGTACACAAGTAAGTGAGCAAGTAATTAAGTGAGCAAGCAATTTATTTGCCACAGTCAATAAAGAAACTGAAAACGAGTGAACAAAACGCCCATATAAATTTGGTGGCAGGCTGCCGATGAAGTCACAAAGGACTCGTTGCACCGGCCGCCAATAATACAAAATCATGTGATCAAACAATTAAGAAGATAATAGATTCATAATTACTTTACAAATGTATGTAATTCAAATCGTTCAAGACTACAAGGTTGGAATTCGAGGTGGCCAACATGCTAACCATGAGAACCTTTTTCAAGTCCATTATGTATTAATTTCTTTCTTATTTTACGTCATGAGGCATGTAGGTCTGAACTTTTCTGAGACATTCCCATTAAATGGGCTTCCAGTAAGTGGTTGTAACGAAAAATAACGAAAAATTCACTTGCCATGATATATTGTAATGCAATGCAATGTATTGCAACATATCATGATGTATTGTAATGTATTGTGATGTATTTAAAAGTACTGTAATGTACTGCAATGTACTGTAACCTATCATGATGTATTTAAATGTATTGCAACATATCATGACACATTGTAATGCAAAATGTAATGTATTGCAACATATCATGATGTACTGAAATGTATTATAATGTACTGTAACAATTAAAAACCGGAGTGCCATAGTAGCTTCTCCCATAGCAACCATTCTTGTTGCATGACCTTCGAACACATCCAAAAGAACGAGCGAAAACAACGAAAAATTGGAGGAAAGACGAGCGAAATGGACGTCATGTCGCTATCTAAACAGAGCCAGAGCTGGATAAATAAACCTCAAACAAGAAAACACTGGCACTGTTTCCTCTGCAAACACCAGCAAAGTCACATTCTTTGCAATTGATCCACCTTCTAAATTTCAGATAGCGGATGTTAGAGCACGTCCATTGTCGTATACAGTGGGTTCTGTATCATCAGGCTGCCTTATAAGCCTTATAAGGTCACGCAGTACAATTGAGTAAACTGATCCAAGATGTTGTCAAATAATCTTACGTACAATCTCGATGCTTATGCAACACTCTTGTGACGCTCCTAATGAAGACGACGACAAAAGCAGTCGTTTAAGCTAGCCTGAATAGCAGCCATGGGTATGAAGCATTTAGCACCTTCATCTTCTTAACTTTAGTATATGAGGGCGGGTGGCTCTAGTCCTCTCCCTCGCCGTCTCATCTTCCAACTACAGCGTACCGTCAGCAGTGTACTCGTTATATCTTCATTGGCTAGACCGCTAGAGGGCGCAGGTGGAGCAGAAATCTTGAAAAAAATTCTGCAGAGTTTTGAACCTCTGACCTCTCAGTTGACAGTCAATAGTACGCTAACCACTAGACTAATACGCATCCACAAAGCTCTTAAAAAACAGCATTGCAAAACGTCTGCAGAACAGAACTATGCAGAAGAAGACCAGTTTCATGAGGCAGCCATGGGTCTGAAGTGTTGGCCACTTCATTTTTTTCTGCAGCATAGGAGGACGGATGGCCAGTCCTCTCCCTCGCCGTCTCATCTTCCCATGCAGTTAAGCATCATTAACTATGAGTCTAATGACCAAGCATCAATCGATTGTGCAGAGCAACTGTGAGTGAAGGACTTGCTCAAGATCCTAAACAGTACCAGTCCCAAGCCTGGATAAAGAAAGGAGGAGGGCGACGCTAAGCATATATTTGTTATGCCACAGTGTCATTTAACAGGAACTAAAAAATCGTCTCAGAGGAGGCTCAAATCAGTACTCTTCTTGTCACAAGGCTCGAACTCTAACCAATCCGAATCCAGAAATCCCCTGTCCCAAGGTTATCTAGGTTTAGAGAGGCAACTGATGCTGGGAAATGTCCTATAAACCTCTGCTAGCAAAGGAATGCATAGTCTCATTAGAAGTGACAAATTTCAGGCCTGTGCAAACAGACCCAAACTAGGCCGACGCTCTTTTTCTCCCCCATCTAAGTTTCTCCCCTCCTCTTTCACCCCTAAACCACTGATTTACATCAATCAACATCAAGTCAACATTCTTCGGTCCTAATGGGTTTCGGAACAAACTTGGGACTTCGTTAGAACAGCTGAAGGATGAAATTGCCCTCAGCCGGGTATGGTTAAGTTCAGGTGACCTTCTAACCTATTTCGAATAAATCCTTCACCGAAATAAAGATTTTATGCCTGTCCCTCGAAGGTAAATGTGGCCTAGGATCTCAACCAGATAATCCCACTGAGGCCTGTTTCGGTGTGAAACTGTAGATGTCAACAGGAGCCATGTCTTAAATTAAACTGGTGTTCACAGATAAGTTGCACCAACAACAACTACTTGGCCAGTTACATGAAAGCAGGCGGAGCTCCTTGTTCACCCTGCTCGCGGACTTTCTGTTAGGCAGCGCTGTGCTTTCCTCTTATTATTTTCTCTGTTGCTGGCCCTGAAATCTGGGACAGACTTCCTGTGGCTCGTCGCTTGGTGCCCAGTGCACTTGCCAACACGTTTGTTCCAACCTTAAGACTGTTCTCCTTAGCCGGGTTAGTCGGGAGAGCTACCGAGTAGAAAACCTTGAAGGGGCGCTATAAAAATCTTCTATACGAATGAATGAATGCACACACACGTGAATCTCCGAAACCAGATACATCACGATAATTTATTTCAAGAGTTATATGGTCTATATCGTGCGTCTTAGCATAATCCATGGACCCCAATATAATAACCTATTATATTTCTTTTTCTCTTCATGTTTATCCTCCTCTTCCACCAATTCTTCATTCTTCATCTACGTTTCTTTCTTCTATCTGTCTTCCTCTCATTCTCCTCTTATTATTTTTCTTCCTCTTCTTCCACAGCTGAATTTTTTCGTCTCCTGTTCCTTTTTTTTTTTAATTCTCCACTTCCTTCTGAGTTGATGAAAAACGATCGCTAATCTTAACGTATTAAGAGGAGACTCCCTCCTGAAAGAAATCATAGAAGGGAGAATGGTAGGGAAAAGAGGGAGGGGATCTAATTTTCCACCATCTCTTCATCCTCATGACCTTCTTCTTCTTCTTCGTCTTATACCAACATTTAATATCTTATAATAGAGCACCACAAAAGCAGAGCTAGCCAAGTACTTCTGATGCCATACCAACTCTAATTAGCGAAATTACAATTCCTCCGGTTCAATATCCTCCTTGTCAACGTCTCCTCCTCCTCCTACTCATGTTCCTCATCGTCGACCTCCTACTCCTCTCCTCCTTCTCGTACTGTACTTCCTCCCGTACCTCCTCCTCCTCCTATGCCTCCTCCTGCTTCTCTCCCTGCACCCGGTGCACCGCCTCCTCTTCTTCCTTCTCTTTCTCCTCCTGCTCTTGGTCCTTCTCTTCCTGCACTCCTTCTTTCCCTATTCCTCCTTCCCTCCTTGTGTTCCTCCTCCTCCTTGTGTTCCTACGTTCTCTAGAAGACCACCCTCCATCCATCGGAAGCACCTACCTTCATCAGTGCAGCGCTGTTTTCGCTTCACATTATATCGACGACGGCAATAACGAGCAGATGAGAAACAGAAGCACAGCTTTCCATCTGCCATTGACGAAACAACTACCACCATCTCATGGTTTTACCACCACAAACTACCAGCTGAAGCAACGACGATCCATCGCAATCTCTAGATAGATGTCTTCAGCGCCCAAACGCCAACAAGAGTCCTGGTATCCCCGCTGTTCCTCGATCCATGTGGTAGGAGGCCACTGGGCGACTCAGACCCCTCCTCGGCCCCTTAAGGCCGGCCATTCAGAAGGCAAGAGACACCAACAACAAAGAGCCTCCTTCTTCATTCGCTCGACCGAATGAAGGCAAGAGATCACATTCACAGCAGCATTGACACTGACTTGACTGACAACAGCCGAGCATTTTGTACTAAACACAACGAAGACAGTCAGTCACTCGAGTGCATAACATTCAACAGGTGTGATCGACGACGACCATAGGCCTACCTATTATACGAGGAGGGTGTGTCACTGCCATGTGCATATATATATACATATACATACAGTCACACACACAAACATTATACCAACAAACGTGAATGTGTATAATGTATATATATATATATATTATATATATATATAAGTAATTGTATACTGTCACACACACACACAAACATTATATATATTATATATATATATATATATATATATATATATATATATATATATATATATATACAGTCATGCAGAAGTCACAGACATAGTCACACAAACATACATGTATATATGTGTGTGTGTGTGTGGCTGTGTGTGTGAAATAATATGTGAGAGATTGTGTGTGTGCATGTATGCATGTATGTGTATAACTGTATATAGGTACGTATGTGTGTGTATTTCTAGGTGCATATACCTATGGATGTGCATGTGCATATATATGCATATAGGTAGATAACCTATGTATGCATATATGCATATTTGCCTTGTGTGGCAGCGTGGGGCAGGTGGGTGTGGTCAATTCTGAATATCGTGCTGCACATGGAGATTACCATTACACAGCTTGGGTGAACATGGTATCGTGACCAAGCCTTTCCGTGACCCCTCCCTCCTCTTGGTTCTTTGGCCTCTTGGCCCTCCCACCTGCCAAGAGACAGGGTCATACTTAGTCGAAGGCCATGATTTAATGGCTGTCGGAAGGAGAGAGACCGATTGAAAGGACAGCGAAACGAACAGAGAACAACAAGAGCAAAGTCAACGGAGGTGACAGCAAAAGCCACAGCGGATACAAAACAACGACCAATTTACAAGCCAATAACACGCATAGACCACACACAGTGACAGCCACATTTACAACCATATACAGGAACACAAATATGCATAGACAGGCACACCCAGACCCAGCAGACCCCTTACAAACAGCACTTTGTCATTTGAAGATGAGAAGTCGGTGGTGGGCTTAGCCGTGCAGTCTGCTACTGGTTACATTTGCAGTTGGCTCAACAATGCTCGCTCGCTAACAGAAGGATTTTCTATTCTTAATCAGATTAACACCATTTCAACTAGCGTGGGCAGCACTTTTGTGAAGTTATGAAAAAAATATACAAAGAAAACTCCATTGAGTTCCTTGATAAATTCACTCAAACACGCACGCACGCACGCACGCACACGCACGCACACACACACACACACACACACACCCATACACACACACACATATACACACACACACACGCACGCACGCACACACGCATACACACACGCATACACACACACACACGCACAAATACACACACACACAAATACACATACACACAAATACACACACACACACACAAATACACACACACAAATACACACACACAAATACACACACAACACAAATACACACACACACACACACAAATACACACACACACAAATACACAAACACACAAATACACACACACACACACAAATACACACACACAAATACACACACACAAATACACACACAACACAAATACACACACACACACAAATACACACACACACAAATACACACATGCATGCACGCACGCACGCATTACACACACACAAATACACAAACACACACACACACAAATACACACACACACACACACACACACACAAATACACACACACACAAATACACAAACACACAAATACACACACACACACAAATACACACACACAAATACACACACACAAATACACACACAACACAAATACACACACACACACAAATACACACACACACAAATACACACATGCATGCACGCACGCACGCACGCACATACACACACACAAATACACAAACACACACACACACAAATACACACACACACACACACACACAAATATACACACATGCATGCACGCACGCACGCATGCACATACATACACACACAAACACACAAAAATACACAACATATCTAAATGTTGTGACTTGATACCAGCTACAATCTGCTACATTCTCACTGAGTGCATAATCCATAATCTCGTCAGCTTCTTAAATGACCGAGTTCACTGAGCGCAGGTCGAGCAGAATGCTTAACACAAATTTCTGCTCTGGTGGGGATTTGAAGCCCTGACCTCTCAGTTCACAGTCTTGCACGGTGCACCACTACACTATCGCACAATCAGTAAAAAAAACTCTGGGATTTCTACTTTGTTGACTGAAGCCAAGCAAACCAGAGACGTATTACCTTTGTGACACCTTATTACCATTTACTATTTTATTTCCATTTACCTTTACCCTATAACCAGTTACCTTTGTGATACCTTATTACCATTTACTATTTTATTTCCATTTACCTTTACCCTATAACCAGTTACCTTTTTGATACCTTATTACCATTTACCATTTTATAACCATTTACCTTATTAACAGTTACCTTTTTCAAACCTAATTACCATTTACCATTTTATTACCATTTACAATTTACCCTATTACCAGTTATCTTTTTCAAACTTAATTACCATGTACCATTTTATTACCACTTACCTTATTACCAGTTACCTTTTTGATACCTTATTATCGTTTATCATTTTGAAACCTTTCAACCATTTAAATACCTTATTACCATTAATGATGCAATTGATAACTTTACCATGTTTAGCTTCTCATATTACATAGCAATACCTAATCTTTTTCCAGCTGATGTCCGGAAAATAGGACTCACCTTGAAGCAGGATAATATCTTTGGAATTCTAAAAACAGATATAAAAACTTCATTTTATTCGAAAGAAATGTGGCACTTAGGCCTATTTGTCTGTATAATGAATAGACTTAGCTATAATTGATAAATCAATGGCTTCATGCTTGATCATTGGTTGGTTGCTTCGTAGGTTGGCTAGCTGGATGGCTGGATGGTTTACAGACAGATAGACAGGCAGGCAGACAGGCAGGCAGGCAAGCAGGAAGGCAGGCATACAGGAAGGCAGGCAAGGCAGACAGACAGATAGGCCTACAAGCAGAAGGAGACACACGGGAAGGCAGGCAAGCAGATAGACAGACACAGGCAGGAGACAGAGGCAGGCAGCACACAGATAGGCAGACATGCAGGTAGGGATACATACAGGCAAGCAGGCAGACGACACACAGGCAAGGAGACAAGGCAGGCAGGCAGGTAGAGAGACACACAGGCAGGCGGACAGGCAGATAGACATACAGGCAGACAGACAGCCACACCCAAACAGGCAGGCAGACAGACAACACAGACAGGAAGACTCACTGACTCGCTATATGGTTTGCACTTCAAGAAACATGACTCCGATAATAACACGGGCTTCAAACTTCCCTTCTACCATTTACCACTCCAGGATTGTCCTGTTCAACGTCTCTTAGAGAAACAAATACTGCGAGAGAGAGGCTCTCGTGGTAACATGACAGCCAGGCACAGAAAGAAAGAAAGCACCATGGTGTCTTCACGTGGGAAAATGAGGAGCACTGTCCTATAACTACGTCGTCAGCACAGATCTCAACTCCGCATTCAAGTCAAACACAGGACCAATAAACCACTAGGCTAAGTACATATCTCGTCAGTTACATATAAATTATTATGTATATATATATAATTTATATATACACATTACACAAATATATACATATATGTGTGTGTGTGTATAATTTATATATACACTAAGTACGTATTTCGTCAGTTATATATATATATACATGTATATATATATATATATATATACTGTATGTATACATATTATATATATATGTATATATATACTGTATATATCTCCTTCAGGCTTGAATTAATCCCTCCCAAAGGAGGGGTCAAGCCAAACGGATCCTTCTCCTCCACTTGTTTCTCTCACCAGTCAGTCTATCTCATCTGTTATATAGCGCCTTTTCCGACCCTCTCAAAGGTGCCAACATCGCAAACCATCAGGCGACCCTGAAGTAAGTGCTAGTCATGACCCTAAAGATTTGTCCTCTACTGACACTGCCCTCCCCCCCCACCCCCAAAGCGCAGCCTATAAAGTTTCAGTTGTAACGGTTCAGATAAAAGTATTTTACTGTTGCAGTGGATTTTCTAAACGGCTCAATCATCAACAAGTCAAGATTAATTGAACCATAACTTTAAAAGAAAAAGAAACAAACCGGCGCCCAGGTTAAAAATTTAGCCACAAATTCATCTACAAATCTCTGCAAGTCCCAAAATATCTCAAATGACTGTGGGGGTGGGGAGCATAGCCCAAAAGCAACAAAGATTTGAGTTCACCCTGGGTAGTGTTGGTCTGATCCATGAAAACTTTCACAGACAGGGCTCCAGAGCCGTAAACATAACCGATAAGACATACCAAACTTAACATAAAGTTTCAGCGATAACAGGTATCTGAGAAGCAAGGATACTAATGAACGAGAACTTATGAAGGAAAAGACCCCAAGTCAGCAACGAAAGTCCCATGACTGACAATATTTTAAGCAACAGCAAACAACACATTATTATGCAACAAAAGACAACATTTGTTAAGCAACAGAAAAAACAGTAGATTGAGCAACAGAAGTCAACGGTTTATCACCTCTTCTCAATCAGGTAGTAGTTTCCAGTGTTAAATGATATCCTATAGCTGTTGACATCGCCCTCCTCCTTTCTCCAGCCTTGGGACTGGCACTAACAGAGTACGGGTAGCTGCGGAGTAGATGGTAAGCTGGTTTTTTGAGTGGATAAACCCCAATTTCAAGGAAACAAACCAGGTTCACGGAACACACAGGAATGGCTGTTATCATGCTATTTGCTCTGCTCTCATAACAGCTCTCTTAAAAGTTTTCAGCTCGGTTTCACTTAACATCAAGTGATGGTCATAAAAAATAAACGAAAACTTAGCCAGGAAATCTGTTGTAGGATAAAACATTGATACCTCCTAATCTACCATTGTCTTCTGTTCCTTAATCTAACGTTGTCTTCTGTTGTTTAATCTACTGTTGTCTTCTGTTGCTTAATCTACTGTTGTCTTCTGTTGTCTTAATCTAACGTTGTCTTCTGTTGCTTAATCTAACGTTGTCTTCTGTTGCTTAATCTACTGTTGTCTTCTGTTCCTTAATCTAACGTTGTCTTCTGTTGTTTAATCTAACGTTGTCTTCTGTTGCTTAATCTAACGTTGTCTTCTGTTGCTTAATCTGCCGTTGCTTTCTGTTGCTTAATCAAATGTTGTCTTTTATTGCATAATATTGTGTTGTTTGCTGTTGCTTAAAATATTGCTGCTTAAGATATTACTTTATGCTGTTGTTAAAATTATTGTCGTCTGCAGTCGGAAAATATCAACACCAACATTCACCATCTTTACCACCATCATAATACCACAGTCACAACCCATCAGTTGTCACCACACCATCACCATGACTAATAATATCAATAAATAATTAATAATAGTAACAATAATAGCAATAACAATAATATATGAAGACAGAACATACCTTGTTTGTGCCAGCTGCTTGTGCATCTTTAACATGGCATGAGGAACTGGTAACACCACCAGCCATTGACATTTTGCCATATGGTGGCGAAGGGGTAGAACTAGAAGTCGTCGACTGTTCTGGAGACAGAGTTCGAGCAAAACGAAGATGCTTCGATGAAGAAGCAGAAGATAAAGGTGATGCTGCATTTTCTTTCAGCGATGAAGGTGAGATTTCGCTGTAGCCAGAAGAAGGAGATGCAACATCCACAGAATGAGAGGCCTCGTTAACCACAGTTTTAATTAACAAAACATCGGCCGCTGGTTCGTCTGAGATGACACTTTCCAAGGGTTTAGTTTGTAAGGACTTGTCGAGACTTGCATTGGCGCAGTTACGACCTTTCATAGAGGAAGTCAGAGAAGTCGGTTTCGTTTGAGGCAACGTCGCTGGGCGTGGCGACCCATTCTGCTGATTCAAACCGTTCTTTGCCGTCAGACTCAAAGCCTCGGTGGAACGCGTTCGATTCTGTTTGTTGTATTGATACGGATATAACTTCTTGTGCATCCGGTCAAGAAGTGTTTCCGAATGTTTGACACCAGTTTCTGTGCTCAACGCTGCTTCTGCGAGCTGTTCCTCTGCATGGTCACCCGAATTTGTCCGTTCCTCCTTAATCTCGCATTTTGTCGATTCTGCAAATGAGACGGTGTTTTTCACGGATGTTTTTCCATTCTGGGAGGTCGCAGTCGAAGATTTACAGATGTCTAGAGATTTTTTAGTGTGTGATTCACTTGATAAAAAAATTTTCCTGCCCAACATGTTCAGGGTTGGAGTACCCTTTCGTGATTCTTTCTTGCTCGACTGGCCTGGTGTGTCTCGGCCGCAGCTGCCGGAATTTGGTTCCAATGGTTTCGCTAAAATCAAACCAGTGAACGGTTGAGATGCCATCATCTTCCCAATTTGCGCTTGGGCCGCATCGGAAGAACCTGTTTTACCCTTTTCCGACTGTATTTCCATGTCGGTCGGTGGAATTGCGTCGATATTTGTAGATGGACCATCCAACGTCTGCGTTGCCCTTGACACTCGGTAATCCAGTCTCTCGGTGATGGAAGGGGACAGCGTACGTGATCTGCGTTCAGCGGCTGAAAGTCGCTCCTCGCTACACCGTTGTAGACTACGGTTGCGACTCTTACGAGACTTCAGTTTCTTACTTGATGACGACAAAGAACCGGATGAAAGCTCGCATCTCGAAAGAGACTCAGCAGTCGGCGGGGGCGGCGTTTCAAACGTTGGAAATTGCTGAGCTACGTCAGTTTTGTTGATAACCGGCAGAATCTGATTTGTTGGTAATGTTTTAGTTGAATCCGTTGATGAATTTAGAGATGCATTAGTGTCCTTTCCTGCTACATGAAGGAGATTCGAATCAAGTTCCACATTCTTACCATTTACTTTGCATTTGCTTTCAGCCGTCAGCTTCGTCTGGGCTCTATCAATCATTTCCGAAACGCTCTCTAAAATGGCAAGTTGGCTTTTAATATTTTCGCAGTTTTTGTTGATGTCTTCCATTAAGTATTTGTTCTGATCTGCAACCAACTGTTTTTTCTCAGAGTTGTTCAGAACTTCTTTGCAGCCGTTATCCACACCGGATTTCTCAGAGCTAAGCCTGCTCTGAAAATCTTTCTCTGAATCACAGATACCACCGTTTGTCGAAAGAACTCCGATATTTTCCTGGTGGAATTTTCCAGAATCCTCGTTCGAATCCTTTGCCGTTAGTGTCTGTTGCTTTGAAAGCAACGAATTCCCAGTCTGGTTGAAACTTTTCGACTCTGGACTTTTGCGAGACCTTGCTAGTTCCAGTCCCCGGTCTTTTCCGCTCAAGTCTCTGATGATGCTTTCGAGGTCATCCTTATAGGAAGTGTTGATCTCCCTCTCAGCGTCCTTGTAGTACCTTGGAAGCGAACTGTAGCTGAACTCGCCCTGAACGTACAACCTCCAATGCTGTCTTTTGAAATTACAACATGACGGAAGTTGACCCGGACGTGATAAGGTCATAGGTCGATCCGGTCGTTGCTGTACCAGCGGATAGGTGGCGCTGTTCAATGCTAGAGTGTCGTCTGCCACTGCAGGCCCAGGCAGGCCTCTCTTCGTCAAATCCAATAATCCATTCTGTTCGAAAATCGACTCAAAATCCTGAAACCATAAAGATATACCTTTGTTAAATGTACACCTAGAGTTAAACCAAAATGTATTTATGTTTGCGTTTATGCACGTTAGCAAGTAATTGCAAGTGCATCGACATATGTATACGTACCTATGTATGCACATTGTACAAATGCATAAATGATAACAAAAGGCGGTAATTTACATCTTGTATATTTCAGTTAAGTTTCACTTTTTCTTTAGCAGTTCGAGTAACAGGAACCAATTATTTTCTGTAGATAAGATTTTTTATTACATTAGATGTTTAATTAACACAAAGAACTGTCATGTTAACAAAGCTACTGCTTGAACATTACTTAGTGGCCCTATTTAAATGGGACTCCGGTCCCTTTAGGGTCTACCGTTTGTTCTGCTCATATTTCATGTCAACTGTATTTGCTTTAGTCAACAATTTTTGGTAATCACTAAATGATGAATGCATGTTTGAGGACTGACGTAAATTGTGCTATAATAAATATAATGTACTTGAACATTATATAGCGTCCTTTCAAGATATCTACTCAGAGGCGCTCTGAGTAGATATCTTGAAGGGGCGCAATGTTAAATATCATTACAAACGTATATTGCATCATTTAGCAAAGCAATGTACAGTAAGCTGAAAGAGTCACCAGTGGTGGGCCCCCACACACACGTGGAACCAATCAACGGATTCCCGTCGACAGCTGAAGATGGCATGGATGTTCAGAGTCTCTGGACGAAGTTGCGTGGATAGAGTAGAGCGAAACATAAATGAACAATTACCGTATGTTACCTTAAGTACTAACTTTCTTTTCCGTTATCAAGTTCACCATATTATTAAACAAAATGTGCAATGAACGGTACATATAATGAATTATTTAATGCCGACTCTGTATGAAAGTTGGTGGCCATCACTTCACTATCTGTAGGCCTACTTCTGGCGCTTGACTCTATATTGCAGCAAGGAGCAGGAACCAACGACACACACGATTATTCCCTAGATGGCGTCCACAAAGCGACCTTTGACACTTAAGAAAAATTCAATATATATATATATATATATATATATATATTCAAAACGTAAGAGTGATCCAACTGAACATCATGTTGTTGTAGCTCAGCTGTTCCTGCCACTTGCCATCAATGTGGTCCACCATCATTCAGAAACGAAAGAAGCCACTCCCAACGACTGTGGTCTACAGCTCCGTATGATGTGCATAGACTTTTCTCTACTCAACAACATCTACCGAGTGTCTCAGTCTGACTATTCCGTGGACACTGACAACTCTCTCAGTAGGCACGACTTTTCTGTTGCTGGCCACATCACTGCAGTAGCTTTACTGGAACTTAAATCCAAATATTATCTGGAATATTGAAGAAAAGCCCTGCCAAGTCTCGTTTTCTCAAAAGATGGAAACTACCTTTTCCATACCTTAGAACTACAACAGTCTCAACATTCACAGACGCATACAGCCAGCCCCTTACTTAGTTTTCCCAAGTCTTATTTCCGTACTTACCTCCAATTCTGGCTACATTCAACTAAACACACTTCAAACTGTGCAACTGTGCACATAGTCCAATTGTTTACATGTCTGCCTATGTACTATCCACTGGTATCCAGCTTGTCTCTGGGACTGTACGAGTTTCCGTCTTGAATTCCTAACCAAAGGAGGCAACCACAGCCGTCATGTACCACCAGTAGGCCTACCAGCAACAGTGGAAACGGCATCAACACTTGTCGCCTAATGTTGCAAATCCAACTCTAAGACGAGTTAGGACCAGTTAAACGACTCTTAACGCTACCAGAAGTTCTGCTCTCTTCCACTCGCCTCTGTCTCATTGTCTCCTTCTCTCTCCTTCTCTCACGCAGCCTCTGTCGTTCTCTGTCTTTGTCGGTCTTTCTTTCTACCACCGTCACCACTGCAGCCTTGATGGATTTTATGCCGCGAACGAGATAAGAGGCGGGATAGAACTTTCAACTTATCTCGGTGCTAAAGGACTCTCTGATTTAACTGGCGCTGATAAGGGAAGGACTGGGCTCCGTAAAAAACAGCCAGGCAGGCACAGACGACAAACACAATCAAATCATCTATGCTATAATCAAATCCCTGTATAATCACAACAAGTACACTCTAATCAAATCAAATAGGTCAGCGGTTTTCAAACGGTGGTACGCGTACCACTAGTGGTACACCATGTGTCGCTAAGTGGTATGTGAAAAAATTTAAAAAATATTTTAAGTTTCTGTGAGTAGGCCTAAATCTGTGCTTGTCGAAACAAGCCACAGCTCACATTAACACTTTCTAATAGTGATTTTATTTTTCCTTTTTTTGATATGATTACATTCTTAAAATTATATGTTAATTTTTAAATTTGTCCACCTACACCTCTAATACCTGCCCCAGATCCTGCAGGAGAACTTACGATGTTCCCCCTAATAATTAATTGCAAGGGGACTTTGCACTCGGTGGTACAATAAAAATAAAGTCTGAAACCGCTGAAATAGGTTATCTTAAAACTAAACAAAACATCTAAATTTAAATAACTAAACCTAACTACATGTAAATGAGCAGTGTTCTGTCTCTGCTCCTATTGAATGAATAAACGAAAATACAATAAAAAATCATAGCGATGACTTACCAATCAAGTATGTTAAAAGCAGACCAGTGATTATTATGTATTTATTAAGTGCCACTATCTAATGACCAAGCATCAATCGATGGCGCTGAGCAACTGTGCACAAAGGACTTGCCAAGTTCTCTACACAGTAACTGTCTCAATGGAGGTTCGAACGCTCAAGTTCTCTAGTCTCTACAGTGTCTACACAGTAAATGTCTTAGAGGAGGTTGGAACCTGTATTCCCTGTGCAACATGGCGAGCGCTCTAACCAGTTGGCTGCTCTGATGTTGTAATCATACCAAGTACATTACATATGGAAACAATCACATTACAATCAAACCATGATACAGTCAAACCAACTGCATTACTGTCGGCCAATCACTTAACACTATTCACCACTGCAATGAACTGCATTCGTTTCTTACCCTCTGATGTCAATATATTTGTAAAACACCCATGGCAGACACAAACGTCACCACCAACATTACTAACCCATTAACTGATTAAACAGAGCACAGTCAACCGATACTAAACCAACACCGAAAACACTGAAGGAATCTGGAAGACTATTTTCGTGGTATAGTCAAAACAGGTTGGTGCTAGACTGCAGACAAGAAAGACGTATTTCATTTTTCCTCCACTGCGGCAAGGCGATACACTGTGGACTCATGAATATGCACATAAACACATGATCATGGGAAGAAGCCAATATTTAACACCACTGTACAGATACAGTGGTGCAACCAGTAGGCTGCACATAAAGAGATAATGACTTGGGGACATAAGCCAATATTTAACACCACTTGGAGACATAACACCATTTTGCTTATGGTGCATTAACCAGTATGGAATGTTAAATTAACAGATTTGGGGACATAACACCATTGATTAACCAGTATGGCATGCTAAATTAATGGACTTGGGGATATAACGCTGCTTTGCGTTAAGCATAACGACGCATAAACCAGGAGGACATATAGATGAGTTTACACTGTATACCATTTCAATAAGCTCCTCTCCATTCACAGCACATCCGGTCTAGTCTATTCTAATCCAATGACTTCGGTTGCACCAACAACACAATGCACAGGTCTAATGGACTGACTCTGGATGTATTATGGGGGATAACAATAGACCCAGGAATGAACCAGTCTCCCTTAGAAATAGACAATAACCTAGGACAAAAAGGTTTCTGCAGCCATCGATATATACATATGTATCTAAGCACTTGACATAACCCTTTCTAAGTACATGTACCTCACAAAAGCGATCAAATGTTTGAGACTTCGTTTTCTCGGCCTCAGCAGTACATTGTGTGTTGCCAGTCATGTCACTTTGCCTCCTAATCTTTCCACAGACACATTAGTACAATACTATTCAACTGCATTTGACATTGCCTCCTTCCAAAGTTCAGAAGTGCACACGCAACCATACGAGAGAAAATTGACGACTCTGAGCAATTGTGAGTGAAGGTCTTGCTCAAGGTTCTTACACAGTGACCGCCTCAGTGGAGATTTGAACCTGTGCTCTCTGCATTACATGCCGAGCACTACAGCTGTACCGATTAATGGGCCACACTAATAATCGGGTCGTTTATTAAAACAATCGGTATGTATGAACACTTGTTATAGCGCCCCTTCAAGCGATTTCTACTCAGGGTCGCTCCCGACTTACAGCGTGGACACTGAATCGGAGTTTCACGCCGAAGCGCATGAGCAATTGCGAGTGAAGGACTTGCCCAGGGTCCCTACGCGGTATAATTGGTATCGGCACAAATAATCGGTGCTGATGTAAAAAAAAATTTCTTAGTGTTGGCGGCTTGCCACTAGCCAGACGGCATACGATTTAACCGTGTACTTGCGGTCCGTCATCCACCTACTGATGTCCCGCTGCGTCCCGCGAAAATGCTGAAATAAATATTTTTAGCACAGCGAGTACAAGCAGCAGAACACGTGCTTGCATTGCAAGAGTAGGTGTATGTTTTGGACTGAATATTTTGACTACATAAATAATGAAATAATCGGTCTCATAATCGGTATCGGCTATTTTAATAATCGGCTGTACACGGTAATCGACAAAAAGTGATATCGGTACAGCTCTACCGCATGCTCTATCCAATCAGCTGCTGTTCCTACAATATTATACAAGACGTGTACTCATTTTGCAGCTGAGGAAGTAGCTAGGGAAAGCAAGTGGAAGAGAAATCCGAGAATATCATAAACAGTAGCATATATATACAAGTTCGGTAATTACCGTAGCTTCTTCTTCCTGCTGACAGTTCATCTTGATTGGAAGTTGATTGGAATGTCCTGCTGTGACTTCAGTCGACTGAAGACTAGATAGAACATCTTTCAGCTGCTTCTGAAAGCAACACCAACACAAACAGCTGACTAAATATATTGCTTAGCACCATCAGTTCCAATATTACGTTAATTATAAAATGCTGTATAAAACACAGAATACAGGGCCGCATTAAGGGGGGGTACAATAAGGTGCTGCAGGACAGTTTTGAGGGGCCCGCATTTTCGTACTGAAGAAGCTTTTAATGTGCTTGTTATTAGCTTACTGTTAAATCTAGCGAAAATGCTGCAACATAAATAAATACGCAGTAACAATTAGTTTAATTACTTATAGTAATTTACCCGTCGTTAATCATTGCGTGTACAGATAGGCTAGTAATGTAACGTTATTTGTGTATTGTGCCTTTTGGCAGTTAATACTCACTAGGAAGCATGTTATAAATATGTGCGTGGTGGACCGGTGGGGGGGGCCTTTGGAAGGAAATCACATTATCACAGCATCCGGGCCCGCACTAGCCTTTATGTGGCCCTGAAAGAATATCTTATACAATACAGTCGAGGACATTTTCAAACTACTTCAAGCTTTTAAGATCTGTTACAAAACCTTCTCTCAACACCTCTAAGAAATTCCTTAAGACTAGATAAATGGCCAGATGCATGAATCTCAATACATCTTAAATCAACAATTTGTAAACAAATCATCAGTAAATTGACTGCCAAGTGTATACTGTATAGACACCCAACAGCTGCTATACAGAAGCTTACATACATACATAAAAATATACATAGATTCATCATAAATATATATATATACCCGGTACATAAATAAATAACAACAACAACAATTACACAGCCATGCCATTACAAGGGCGCCTCGCAACATAGGAACATACTTACATATTTGCATACATACATACATATACAAGTCCATACATATGTACATACATACACACATAATGTACTTACATATATCTGTGCTAAATATTAATTACATAAAAACATGTTTGAGTCTAACTTGAGACAGTCAGTGTATGGTTCTTAATACATAACTGCTTAGCACCGATGATTGATGAGAAATTGGTGCTACGTTAGAAAAATAAATAAAGAATCAGGAGGAAATTTCCTGAAGTATTGGATATCACAGCATGAAAACAGTCCAATTAGAGAAGGAAATGAAGTGCAGTTCCTTAAGCTAGCTTCCACAAGGCAGTCACTAATGGAAAAGAGGCATCTACAACTATCTTTCTCTCACCCTTGGCATAGCACGACGGCTGGCTAGTCCACTTCATATTTTCCCCTTCAACAGTGTATCATCAGTATACTCATTTTTGTCATGGTTGGGATTTGAACCCACGGCCTTTTGGTTAATAGTCCAGAACGCTAACCACTAGATTATCGAAACAATCTTGCACCACCAGTGGTAGATGCTGTGCAATAATGGGAACAGGAGAGAGTGATCTCTTGGAGGTAACATTTCATGGCAAGTTGCCATGAACCCAGACATCTGGGGTTCTAAATATAGATCTGAGGTTCCACTAATTAGATCATCAAGAACCTGGAACATCAGTGGTGTGATAAAGTGGTGTGGTTGTTGTTCAGTCAAATGGGATGCTGAAGTGGATCGGGTGGGGGTATGGGGGAGGGGGAGGCATTCCGAGGCTACTGAACTCATTTAACACCCACACAAATTCAGGATACTAGCTGTACCATTAACTCCCACTCAGGGTGGGTTGTGTGGATTTAAGAGATACTACTTAGGGTTTATGCAAGTACGAAAGCCCAATGAAAGACATGTACACTTGTACAGTACACAATCAAGCAATTGCGACAGAAAACCTTCAAAGTCCATGCTCGACTCATTGAGCATAGACCTTCTCAATTATTCTAATCCATATTGAGTTTCGAGTCTTCCACCACACATTTCTCTGGCCAAGGACCTTGAAATACAATACCAAACCATAAACCGTATTCGACACTGCTCTCAGTCCAAAGTTCAGAAGTCCACACATGACCATATACGACGAGCATGGATGGTGCTGAGCAACTGTGCGTCAAGGACGACTTACTCAAGGTCCCTACACAGATATCGGCTCGGTGAGGCTCGAACTCATGCTGTCTGCATTACAAGCCAAGCGCTCTAACCTATCGGCCACCGTGATAGAAAATCTCATCACATCTAATGATATCTATATCGTCATTATTACAACATCCAAGGTATCAATCACTGGTCACTTCATATGAAATAGAAATTAATATTCTTGAGAAGCCAAGTCAAATTCCCATAAACCAGAGAAATAAGTTGACTGACTATGGTGAAGAAGCAACCACGGAGCACAAACAAACTAAACAAATAAACTCCTCAATATCCTCAAGTCAATAACAAATTAAGTGAATGATGTTTAAACATCAAGTCATCTGGAACTAGAAATCCCCGAAAATCGGTATTAAATTTTACTTAATTAATCTGTGAATAGGTTCGCCTTGAAAATGTGCTCATTGAAAGTGATCAGCAATTGGTTGTACTACATGGGGAATATGCAAATTCTACTCAAGGCATCGATTTACAATTTATAATCAAGTTCCTTCTGTTAAAAAAATCAGTTGAGCATATTTTCAAACTGGCTATATATTTCCAATTATGCATCATTTGCAGACCTAGCCTCAAGTTAAAGCCTTGGCCCTCTGTTAAAGCCTTGGCCCTCTGTTAAATCTTGGCCCCTCTGTGGAAGTCTTTGCTCCACTGTTAAAGCCTTGGCCCTCTGTTACCAGGTAAAGCCTTGGTCACTCTGTTAAAGCCTTGGCCCCTCTGTCAAAGTCTTGGCCCCTCTGTTAAAGCCTTGGCCCTCTGTTAAAGCCTTGGCCCCTCCTTTATCTGATTTGCAAAAGAATGAATTACTAGAAGCCTTGACCCCTAAAATTAATTAGTTTCTGCCCTGCTTCACACATTCAACTTAGTGTATGTAACTGATATAATTATGTACCTGAGAAACAATCTATGTAGCACATTTTAATCAACATGCAACGTTTCCTTCAATAATAATTATCCCCTAACACCAGAATGGAACTGCAAACTGTACCTGGTGCAAACACATAGCCCACCAAAAGCAGGCGATTCATTTCCAAATTAGGTCAACTGAAACAGGTGGTTGGCAGTTCCAATTTCTTGCACTATTACAAGGCTCATATCTTGCACAGCATGGAACGCTAGAACGATCGTAAGCATATATTATCTGGTTAAGAACACTAGGGGGTGCTTGATAGTGTGGTGGTTAGCCGGCTGGACTGTCAAACAAAAGGTTAGGGTTCAAATCCACTCCAGGGCAGAAACTTGTTTAGAGATTTCTGTTCCACCTGCACCCCCTAGCCAACTCAGCTATAATGAGTACACTGACCGTACACTGTCAGTGGAAAGATGAGACGGCGGTGGAGAGGATGGGTCACCCGCCCTCATATGCTGAGGTAAAGAAAATGATGTTGCTAATGCTTCACACTCAGGGATTGCTCTTCTTCTTCTCCTTCTCCAAGAACCTATAACTGCTGCCTTATAACCATTTGGTTAACATGTCTCTCATGTCTGATCGTGAGCCACAGCATCAACTAGTACAGTATGCTTTAAACTTAGGAGACTGATTTTCCTAATTGACAGTAACCACAATGCACGAATTAATTGTTAATAAGCAACTTCTATGGCGCTGGTGTCTAATGCACAATGCATCAACTGATGGCTCTCCAAAACCAAGCCGTAATCATCCAGAAACATGAATGTCTAGAGCATTAGTTTCTGGGTTGACCAGACACTGCATTCCATGTTGCACTGCCTGAAGAGTCCAACTGGTCAGTGGAGTACCCCCACCCCACACACACCCTACACCCCCTCCCTCGGACGGTGAGTTTATTTAGCCGTGGGAAATGTTCTTGACGTCCGTTGAAGGGTCGACTTCGTCAAGTTCTTTCCCCTCAAACGTCTGCTCAACAGTTCATGAAGTCAGTAGGATATAGCTTCCAGAATCTCTCCTTTCTTCCATCCGTTTGTCCTTCCTTAATTCCGTCCTTTGCTCCTTCCTTCCTTCCGTTTGTCCTTCCTTCCTTCCTTTGCTCCTTCCTTCCTTCCGTTTGTCCTTCCTTCCGTCCTTTGCTCCTTCCTTCCTTCCGTTTGTCCTTCCTTCCGTCCTTTGCTCCTTCCTTCCTTCCGTTTGTCCTTCCTTCCGTCCTTTGCTCCTTCCTTCCTTCCGTTTGTCCTTCCTTCCGTCCTTTGCTCCTTCCTTCCTTCCGTTTGTCCTTCCTTCCGTCCTTTGCTCCTTCCTTCCTTCCGTTTTCCTTCCTTCCGTCCTTTGCTCCTTCCTTCCTTCCGTTTGTCCTTCCTTCCGTCCTTTGCTCCTTCCTTCCATCCGTTTGTCCTTCCTTCCGTCCTTTGCTCCTTCCTTCCATCCGTTTGTCCTTCCTTTCTATCTCATGTCAGCAACTTCTCTGTTCAAACGGCCAGAGTGGACCTCATGGGATTCGACTGACTCCTTACAAGGATTCTGGTGTCAGAAGTGATGTGCCATCGGCTTTAATACACTTAACAGGAACACCATCAAGTAGATTATTAGCTTACACAACAGCAGACCAATAATATTAGATCAGGTTAGACTATTGGAACCTGATCTTTTAAGATAATTAATTATTCTGTACAAGTCTCATAATGAGGTCATTTTCTACAGAATGGCTTCGTCAGAAACCGGTTCCAATATATATTGTTGACATAAGTACGGCCTACCGGTATACCAGTACGTAAACACCGCTGTAAGAGTCTCTCAAATGCACACTGAGCGGTTTCTTTTAAACACACTGATAGATTTCCTTTTAAAAATATACACAGTGTTAAGCAAGAAACTTTGGCTGATTTGTAGAAGTTTATCAAAACGTTTTCCTCCATTATTTCCATAACAGAGTCCAGTTTCCGCTCCTGAAACCAAAGTTTCCGACTTGATTGCTTTTCGCTAAGACATTCTGAGAGAACAATTGACTCCAAGTATTCACAGCAATTCGAACTGAAATTGGTCATGACTAGAATTGACAAATTGATCTCGACAATTGGCTTCTTCAAATTGCAAGTACTGTCGTCCAAATGGTCTGACATAAACTGCCAATTTTTCGCAGTCATTCGGGAAAAGAATGGTCCCCAGGAGCTATCAGAAAATGAAATCTCCCTGAGGTCGGTTGTTCGAAGTTCGGATGCCATCAAAACCGAAATCAATTGTCAAAACTGTTTACAAGTTGCCAGGAACTGACGGCATTACAAACACCCTGACATAGACGGAGAATATCGTTGGACTATAATACCAGACTGTCTTGGTGGTGGTGGATTGGTAAACTGTTTGCCTTTCATCTCAGTGTCTGAGTTTCAAATCCCAAAGCTCCATCTGAAAGTGACAGTGTGGGGCATCATAGCCGACTGGTTAGACCGCTCGGCTTGTAACGTAGAGAGTATGGGTTCGATCCTTCCCCAAGGTGGTCACTGTGTTGAGTCCTTCACCCACAAACGCTCATGCAGAACCATCAATGCTTGATCACATGGTCGTGTGTGCACTTCTGAAAGGGAGGGCTATATCAAATACAGTGTATTGTATAACCCGTCACTTGCAATTGTGAGCTGGACTGTCTACTCAGAGGTTGGGGTTCAAATCCCCTCAAAGTCAGAAAATGTTTCAATATCTGACCCAATTGTGCTTCGATCAAACTCAACCGTAACACGCGTATACACTGATCACATAATATGGAAAAATCATGGCCACCGGTCGTCATATGAACCCGTCATAACCATGGCTGCCTCACAGCGTTGCTAAGGCAACTGCTCTTCTTCCTCTAACCACTCAACCTTCACTGAGACAGTCCTTCCACTTCCATAAATCATCAAAACACCTGGAGTTTCGAAACTGGGTAAAAAATTTCCATGGTAAGTGATCAACCCCCCGCACCCCCCGTCCATATCTCCACCTTCAAATGGTTTCTAAATTGAGACTGATGATAAATGTCTGTGTACCATAATTTCTCACACTGCTTTTAATTGTTTATATATATATATTTTGGTTTCTCTTTGTCTATTTATATATAAATTGCAGTCTGTGTTGTTCTTTTTCTATTCAGGAAATTGGCCAATTACCACCTGGAAGAGTGTGTATCTGTGCATGTCTCTGTGCATGTATGTGCATATATTGTGTGCATGTCTGTGTGTATTTTGCAACATCTTCTACTTTTTCAGAAACAGAAATAAAAGTAACTTCCATAATGTATGTATACAAATGTACGTAACACGTACTTATGTATATACAATTGTGTCTATGCATGTATAGATGCATGCATGCATCTATACATGCATATATACATTTTTGCACATAATATGTATTTACATACGTATACATGTATGTAACTGCCCCTTATTCACACACATGAGCCAATGTATTTCTATAATATAATGGTGTCTTTGTCTATGTATGCATGCAACTATGTTACTATGTATGTATGTATACATGTTCATAACTTCATATGTATGCATATACGAACACACACACACACTTATATAGACATATACACATACATAAATGCATATATACAATTATACATATATGCATGTAAAGAACAGCTTATCAGTTTCTGGGCCAATGTTCGGAAGTAGCCTAACCTTTCCATCTGGACGGATGTGTAAGAAATTAATTTACCAGGCACCCTCTGCCACCAACCATGTGTAGGGGGACTAGGGCCTGCCTGTATATATATAATATACATATGACTTCAGATACATACATACATATATATATATATCTGGATGCATACGATGTATGTATGCATACAATATATATCTGTGTTTGTGTACGTATAAGTATGTGGAGTGGTGCAGTGTGCATGCATGTAATTTAATAGATATGTGTGTAAGTGAAAATTTCTTTAGCGTCTTTACCCAAGAAAGACACTGTTACGACACTGAGATGTAGCCAGTCAAAAGAAAGATTAACAATGCACCAACATACAGCAACATAACTCAATGTAGCCAGTTCTTTATGTAGCACCAATCAATGAAATATTTCTTGGCAGTGTCTCCCAACAACTGACATGGCTCATTATTTGTTACTTTCCCAGGCAGACCACTTCACCCAGCAAGAGTACTTTGCATCATGTAATGTACTGTAAAATGATCTGTGTTCTGTAAGATTGCACTGTGTAATGTACTGTAAGACTGCAGTGTGTAATATTCTGTAAGATGTACTGTGTAATTTTCTGTAAGATTGCACTGTGTAATGTACCATACGACTACACTGTGTAATGTACTGTAAAAGTGTAACTGTGCACAGAGCAACATAACACTGAAGCAATTACAACAAGAGTGTAACAAAGGAGTAACAAAACATTGTAACACTTAAAATAAGAGAGTAAGAGCGTAACTAAGAAGTAACATAACACTGAAGCAGTTACATTACGAGAGGTATAACACGACAATATGAATGTATCAGCATAAGATGCATTTGAGCAATGTAAACTGTAAACTAGCAGAGTTACAGAAATACCTGTAATAAAGGTATACCTGATAAAGAAATACCTGTTAAAGTAATCAAAGTGATAATGCTATTTCATCATCATCATCAGTTCCTGACGCCAACCATTTGGCGGCGATGGGTACGAATAATTGTTCTAATTTGTAATTTAGCATTGGTCAAGCAGTGTCTTGAAATGTCCTGTATCTGTCCTTGAAAAGAGACTCCCATCTTAACACAGCCACCCACTGTGTCCCTAAAACAACAGTAGCCCTTACTTTGACTTCTGAGCCACAGCTGTAGAGATAAGCCCACGAGATAATAACACAACCTTACGGAAAGATAAGTCACATACGTAGAGAGACAGACAGAGATAACATATCAGCCACGTGTTAGGTGACACTGTCAGCTGAACACCCACCACACGACTTCAGAATGTTAACAGCCAGTTATCTTAAACAAACACCCACATGACACCAGAAATTTGACAAATTATATACATATGTATGCATTATAATATAGACATGCCTGGTTACAGATATATATATATATATTCATATTCATCTATTCAAGTGAGTTCATTGATCCCAACAGATTAACAAAAATAGAAGTATATATATATATATATATAGTATATATATATATATAAAAAGTTTATAAGTATAAAAAATATATATATATATATATATTAGGGCTGGTACTGATTAAAAATTTCTTTAATCAATCAATTAATCTCCTAGTTATACAGAATGTATTAGAATAGTTTTAGTCTTGGAGCAGATACTATACATTATACAGATATACATAGGTGTGTATATATATATATATATGTACATAGACACAAATATATATATATATATATATATATATATATATGAGTAGCATACAAAGGATTATTATGTAACTCGGCCAAGTTATAGAGTACTAAATACCCATCAATGAGGTCTTATATAAATGGCAGAATACATACACAGAAGCTGATGAAAATGGCTCAAAGGTCAGAAGTCGGTCTGTTAATAAATACCGCAGAGGTCAGAGGTCATACGCACCCGGATAATAAAACACCCAACAGTTCATCGGCAGCCACAGTAATATGAGTATTAATTCAGTTGAGTTTCAGTTGCCTCAAGTCACCAGTAAAGGATCTGCAGTGACCCATTTATGTCATCTAAATCATACTAATTCAGCCGTACAATTAGCCCCATATGTATATTCGTCCATTCAAAATTGCTCTAAATAAATTTCACACTGACATACTTGCAACGGTAATTTATTTATTTTTATTTATTTATCATGAATTTTATGACGTGCCACTATCTAACGACCAAGCATCAATTGATGGTGCTAAGCAATTGTGAATGATGGACTTTCGAAAGAAGAGCAGTCTCTTAAGCTAGCCTGAGAGGTTGCCGTGGGTATGAAGGCTAGCGACTTCATTTTCTTAGCCTCGGCATATGAGGGCAGGTGGCCAGTCCTCTCTCTTGCCATCTCATCTGTCCCACTGACACTGTATGGTCAGTGAATGCATTATGCCTCTATGCCTGCATTGGTTGGGGTCACAGGTGGAGCAGAAATCTTGATACAAAATGTCTGCCCTGAGGATTTGAACCCCTAGACTATATCGTGGAATCTTAAAAGTTCTTAAACGTCTCTGCAGTGAGACCAGCTGCCTACTACGTCCTGTGGCCCATGCTTTTCATAAATTAGCATCTCAAAATTCCTGTTTCAGCAGTACTCCATAGCATCATAATCACTTATTGGAACTGCCTCCCTACCTTCCTTGCCTCCTTCATCAGCGCTATTCATAACCTAGGTCATTCACGAGGTCACCTTCTTCCCGAAACTGGCAGCTGCCAATTCCGGACCGTGTTCCTTCAAAATGTGCCTAGACCCATCATTCCATTTACCGGGGTAGCTCCTTCAAACCTCCAGACCTTCTGTAACTCGGTCTCTTCACTCCCTGGTCGCTCCGCTCTCCGTTGGGCCACAAGAGGCCTTCCAGTTGTTCCCGCACGCGCTGGCTACTGCTCAATATAGAAGCATTTGTTATGTCGGCCCCTCCAGCAGGAACCATATTCCGCAGGAATTGCGGCTTAAGCCCCTCAGCCATTCTCTTCCCCTGTTCTGGAAACGCCTGAAGCCCATTTTATTTGTTAGTGATAGCACTGACTTGGGTCAGCAGCGCCTCTGAAACGCTGAGTGGTGCTTTATAAATGTTCGATTACAATTACAATTACGATTATGATTACAATTACAATTACAGTCTGCCTCACCACCTTTGCAGCATTGACTTAGAAGCTATGAAGTCA
This sequence comes from Aporrectodea caliginosa, assembly GCA_020284085.1. NCBI lineage: Eukaryota > Metazoa > Annelida > Clitellata > Crassiclitellata > Lumbricidae > Aporrectodea > Aporrectodea caliginosa. The sequence goes on along the minus strand of JACEVL010000131.1, from coordinate 323,949 downwards.
AAATCTACTGCAATGTAATGTACTTTAATGGAACTGAAATTTTTTTAGATAATACCACAAATACCTTATACCTCTAGAAGACGACCATCACCAGCCCATTGTATTTGTAATTGTAATAACAACAGTTCGTATACAGCGCCAGCTACTTCTATGGTGCTTTACAATGTGAAATGTCAGCACAAATGCCGACATTTCACATTGACATGCTAAGAGTTACACAGTAAGTAATAAGTATGTATCTGTGATGGTAAAATCAATTAAGAACAACTCCAGAGACAGACACACAGACAGTAAGCCAGACAAAGACAGAGAGAGATAAAGAGAACACATACATAGACAGATAGAACAGATAGACAGAAGACAGAGAATCCTGTAACATTTAGGGAATCCATTAAATTTTTCATATTAAAGCCACCCTCTCCACTTTGAGACAGGTCTCAGCTTGACCGCACCCTTCCCCACTGCACCCTCTCCCCAGTGGGGTTGACGAAGGATAGGGACTTAACCAGCCCCGATAAGCAAGGGCCATGATGATAGACATATAGCAATGGGGATGTTGAGGAGTGTCTGCAGTGTCCACATCCCATCAGCCACCATCACCATCTATCTCTCTATCAGACACGGCTGTTTCTTGTCATGGGTTTCACTCGTCATGAATTGAAGCTGATCTCACTCTATGACTACAGCCCATTCTCTCTCTGTACAAATAGACTTACTTCAACCCTGGTCTGGCCAATGTGGCCATGTACGGCCTGATCGAAACATACACCTTCTGATGATGGCCTCGTCGTAAGCAGGTCCTGTCTCCTACTACCATTCCATCATCAGTATCCTTATTATCCATTGCCAGAGGGTATTGTCAATAGTCTCCCATAAGACTTCACACACTTCATAACAGCATCTGCCTGTCTGTCTGTCTGTGTATGCATGTCTGTCTGTCTGTGTATGCATGTCTGCCTGTCTGCCTGCTCCTCTATCAGCAACTGCATTAATGGAATTTATTTGCCAACATCAGAGAACAACAGACAAAACATCTCTTCCTAGGAGCTACTGCTAAACCCCTCCTAGCCCCAGGGTACTTGGGAGAGAACAGCCATTGTGGGTAAGAGACATTTAATCCCTGCAGATGCATTAGAACTCCTCCTGACCTTTGGATCTGCATCCAGTTACCTCAGACTCTGCAAAAGAAAGAAACCACTCTCGACCTGGTTTTAATCCGTGATGCATTAATGTGTATCATTACAGACGGAATGATACACAGCAAGACGCAGTGATACACGGACATACAAAGAAAAGCAGACAGTGACAGACAGACAGACAAATAATATACCAGACAATAAGATAACGTGAGAGAAACAAACACACATACAAGAGACTGTAAATAGGTGCTACACAAAAGCAGACAACCAGATCATGGGCTAATACACACAACAACATGGATCTCACATTCAGTTCAGCTTCATTTATTGGAACTTCTTAACCTCTGACCACTATAAATGTTCACAAAGTATATATATATATATATATATATATATAATTATATATTATATATAGATATTACATATATCATAGCACAGCACAGAGAAGAGTGGCGTCATTGTTGGAACCTGCCGAAGGGCAGAGAACTTAAAGAAGATATATATCATTAAATATATCATTAGTCTTAAGTTAAGACTATATATAAATATATATATATATAGATTTTCTCAAGACTATATATTTATATATAGTCTTGAGACTAAATGACATAAGGGACTTAACAGATGCAGGTAGAGACTTCCAACATCTATTTCCCACAATGAAAAGCTTGTTGACCAGCAGATCTAGTCTTCTCATGGATGACCAGAGACAGATAATCAGATGACCTTGTTGAATAATAACAAGTCTGAGAAATCCAAACTGATTATTTCAAGTATTGCAGTTGGCAATCAATGCAATCGATACATTTTGTAAACTAAGAGCCCAGCTTAAAACAAATCCCTGGTGGAAGAAGAAGCTAATGCAAAAGATCTAAGCACCCAGGCTGTATCATCCTGTATGTTCATATTACGAATTTTAGACATATTAGTTCTACCCCTATATATAAAAATATATATGACTATATATACATACATTATGTATAAATATATATATAGAGAGAGACAGACAGACAGAGACACAGACAGAGCGAGAGAGACAGAGAGGGGGAGAGAGATAGATAAAATGAAAGACAGCAACAGAATGAAAGACTCACAGACACACAGAGACAGACAGATACATAAAAAGACAGAGGGAAACACAGAGAGAGACAAACACTTAAACAGAGAGAGAGAGAGAGTAACAAATAGACAGGCTCATAAATAAAAGACACAAATTACATCAATTACAGCCTACCACATGCAAATTTTATTAAACATACTCTGGGGCAATTGAAAAGCGACAACAGAAATTTGATAGCAAAGATATTAATGAAGAATTATGAATGCATAATGAGGGCAGAGAACCATAACAGCAGATGTTGCAGTATTAACAGATGGTTGATATGGACAATTATCACCCAATATGAGAAGAGAAACTACAGAATGATAGATGAAGCCACTGCCTCTGAGGTGATAATTTCTCTGATAAGAGAGACAGTGGTCTACTCACAAAAAGAAACAGAACAAAAAAGGTACTATTTTCTGACAGAACAAATAGAACAGAAGGTATAATTACCCCATCAACGTCAACATCATAATCACCTGTTCCCGAATATATATTGACAAAGGATATGGGCGTGAAATGACGTGAATAAATAATAATCTCTGTTGCTGCTGTCATTAGTCAAGTCCAGTGCTCCTGTCTTCTTTAGTTCAAGGCTTTCTATGCCTTCGCTTATTATTCATTTAGGGAGTGCTCCTCGATAGTGTAGTGGTCAGTGTGCTGGACTGTCAAACGAGAGGTTGGGGTTCAAATCCCCACCAGGGCAAAAATTTGGTTACAGATTTCTGTTCCACCTGTGTCCCCTAGCCAACTCAGCTAGAATGAGTACACTGACCGTACACTGTCTGTGGGCTGTGGGAAGACAAGACGGCGAAGGAGAGGACTGGCCACCTGCCCTCATATGCAAAGGCTAAGAAAATGAAGTCGCTAACACTTCGTGCCATGGCTGCCTCAGGGCTAGTTTAAGGGATTGCTCTACTTCTTCTCCTACTCCTCCTCCTCTTCCTTCTTCTCCTCTTCATCATCATCATCATTATTAAATTATGATGTCTACCTATTGTAGTCTTCGTCATCCTTTGATTCTCTTTCCTTCAAATATTTCATGTAGTAAATTGTGTGTTATTCAGTAAACCGGCATTCTCTGTACATGTCCAAACTATTGGAGTCTTCGCTGAATGACTTTGTCTAGCAGAGTTGTTTGGATACCTAATGATTGTCTTATGTCATCGTTTCTTATTTTCTCTAGAAATCCCTGCAATTTCCCATAGCCAACACAGATCTGATGTAAGACTTTTATCTCATCTTTCTTCTTACTGTCGAGCATTCCAATCCATACAGGAAAATGGGTTTATCGTTATCTCATATAATCTTGGTTTGGTTTTCTTTGTTATTTCTCTGCTTCTCCTACCCTGATCCCTCCAATCCCCAGTCTTCTGATATTTCTCGTCCTCGACGAAACCTGTCTTAGCAGTTACTGTAATAATAACAATAATAATAGTCTTCGTTTATTATTTTCAAACTGACACACCGCAGAATGATTACAATTCATAGTATGAACAAATTATTACACTAGTCAAATTTAATTTTATGGCAGCCATGCAAGGCGCCCATCAGTACTACTGCTCATTTTACCAACGCCATCTGGCGAATGAAAGGCTGAGTCGACCTTTGGGAGGGTAGCAGGTTCCAAGTGATCTCGCGTCCATGCTGATCTTCTGCTCTTGGCACCAGTGATATTTTACTTCTCAAAATAATTCCTAATTCAGTTTTAATTCAGTTCTGTGTCCTTGAATTTTACTTCTAATTCTAATTTTACTTCTCAAATAATTTTACTTATCATTCCTATTTTAGTTCTCAATTAATTTTACTTCTTATTTTAGTTTCCAAATAATTATTAATTTCAGTGCAGTAAAAAGTTTTTTAACATTACTATAAGATATCTTAAATTTGTTCAATTTCAAGAACACTCTCATTTCCGTAGATTTTTCAAGCGATTTCTTCGTCCATAAGTAAAAATTCCACATACAGAAAAAACATTCTTTCCACAAAGGCCTGTGAGGCTGGAGCTGATAAAAGATCCTCTGCATTGGGTCCAATTTTGCTGTTTGAAGCTCGCCTTTCCTTCCAGAAAGCAAGAGGATCTGAGGATTCCTAGTATCGTTCTCCCTTATGTCTGCCAAATAACTTTTGACAAGATCTTCAATTTTTCTGACGTTGACAGAAACTGCTTGTCTTATGAGCATGTCCATTTTAGCTGATCCTATCTAATACAGTATAAATAATATCTGGGAGGTCGTTGTTAGGTTGGTACGCAGGCGGGACATTTTTTAGACAACGAAGACCAAAGATAGTATATTACATAGAGAATGGTATGCGCAGCACCTTCATTTCAAGCAGGAGTTTTCAATGGATTATGTGTTTGGATCACCATGTGATTTATTCGCCTTCATCTCAACTTAAGCGCCACAAGAAGTAAAATGATTTTACTTCTGAAAATAATTCCTAATTTCATTCATAATTTTACTTCTGCAAATAATTCATAATTTAATTCCTAATTTAGTTTTTGAAGCCAAAATAATTCCTACTTTTACTTCTAATTCTCGTTAACGTTCAATCCTTTATTTTTACTTCTAATTTTAGTTTTCGTTAATGAAAATATCACTGCTTGGCACCTGAGTGTTACCATTGGTCCATTACCCTAAAGGCCTAAACCCAAGTTCCTCCGTCTTCTCTCTCTGGTCTCTCTGGCAACCGGACTCTGATCTTTACCTGGTATCTGTGGACAACCCCTCTGACATGACACAGCACTAATGAATATTAGAGCAAAAGCATTAAAACAAAAGCATTAGCATTAAAGTAGCCCTTTATAAATTTGGAGTCTGCGATTAGAATTCTCCATATTCTGCCCATATTTTAAAAACTGCTTGTAAGGTCCGTTTAATTCACTTCTGTATGTCTTTTTCACGGTTGCCATCTGCTGTTATCACAACATAACACCCATGCCATCCGTCGGCTCTTCACGAGAATCCGTTGGTTGGTTCCTCGTGTGTGCGTGGGCCCGCCACTGGTGACTCTTCCAGCTTACTCTGCATTGTTTTGCTAACTGGTGTAATGTATTCATTTGTAATAACATTTAACATCATATAGGCTAGTGCAGAGAGCACCTCAGAGTAGATATCTTGAAGAGGCGCTATATAAATGTTCAATTACATTACATACAAATTTTAATTGAAATTGTAATTGAACATTAATATAGCCCGCTCAAAGAGCAAAACAAATCAATCAATCAATCGAAATTTATATAGCGCTCCATGAAGATCTCTACTCAGCGCTAGCCTATGCAGCATTGAATGATGCCATTCAGAACTAGAACATTTCATCAGTTATTATTAAATGAATTCATCTACTTTTTCAATAACTTCTGAGGATCATCGCCGTGTCTCTTCAGCTCTTCATTCCAACTGGAGCAAATATTTAATCCAGGCATCGGTTCCCTCCGGCCATCTGCTTTCCAAGAGGGTGGCAACAGGGTCACAGGCAAACGATCAATCATCCCCAGACTCATTACTGGGTCAGGACAGAAATAATCTGGGACAGGACACGGCAAGCGGCTAAGGTTCAGAGGTTAAGGTTCACGGCCTACTGAAAGAGGTCCACCCAGTGACCAATAATTTTTCCAGCGTCAGGTCAGCTGAATCCCACACAAAGAATCCCTCTCCTCCGCCTCTCCACATACCTCACTCTTCCATCCGGATGGGATCTGCTTCCTCCTTGTCCAAACGCTTTCCAGTCTGCTCAACAGTCTGCTCTATGGGGGGGGGTCCATAGTGTAGTGGTAACATCACTGGCGTGAAGCGCAGTAGGTAGTGGGATCGCTTCCCCGTACCCTCCCAAAGGTCCACTCAGCCTATCATTCGCGAGATGGCGCATTGGTAAAATGAGATGTAGGACGTGATGGGCGCCTTGTATGGCTGCCGTATACAGTTAAATTTGACTCCTGTAATAACTTGTGATCATCCGTTCATACTGAATTATAATCATCCTGCATTTTGTCAGTTTGAAATTAAAAACAAAGATTATATTATTATTATTATTATAGATGTGTTCTGTAGTCTCCACCTATCATTGGACTGCAATCTAAGTCTTAGAAGCTCGGGCATTACATGGCAGATTGCAATATGAACATCTCCACCCATGCCAAAGACCCACAGAAGTCTTACCCAAGTCCAAAATGTCTTCAAAGTAGTCAGTGGTCTTCTGCTCAACAGTCAACAATCTGCGACTGAATACATCTAAAACCCGAGAAATGATCATCTTCGGAAAGAGAAAACCTCGTACAGTCATCCCACCCATTCTACCTGAGGCGGCCCGAGTAGAAACGATGCGTGTCTTGGGGGTGACCATAAGATCAGATCTACGGATGACCACCCACGTGGACAACGTCTTGCCATCATGCTCATCCTCCATGTACGCCCTGCGCGTGCTTCGATCCCACGGCCTTACACCAAGCGGATTGCATGAAGTTACAAGAATGACTACCATCGCGCATCTAATGTATGCCTCCCCGGCCTGGTGGGGCTACACTAGTGCAGGGGAGCGGGACCGCATCGAGCAGCTGATGAGGACCCTGAGACGCAGACTATATCTACCACCTCAATCACCCAGCGCGACGGAGATGGCGGAGGAAGCTGATGACCGCTTGTTTAGATCTGTGCGTAACAACGAACACCACGTACTCCATCGGCTCTTCCCCCCGCCTCGCCCCTCTTGTGGACATGTGCTCCGCCCTCGGGCCCATGGCTTCTCTCTTCCGGACAAAGATAATCGTAACTTCATTCCTAGAGTATTATATAAAGACATATTCTAATAAATCACTTAAAATTAAATTAAACGATAACCAGAAAGGACAAGGTGACATACAAATGAACACATATATAAATATATGACTAACTAATGTAACAAGCTGCGTTCTGTCAGCCTGGTGTTCGGAATAAACGAAAATTGATTGATTAAATTGATTGATTGATTCTGACGACCAGACAGTGTTCTTCACTTGTTGTAAACCTTTCTACCCTATTGAAGCAACTTGGCATAGAGACTCTGAACATCCATGCCATCTTCAGCTGTCGACGGGAATCCGTTGGTTGGTTCCTCGTGCGTGGGCCTGCTACTGGTGACTCTTCTAGCTATACTGTGCATTGTTTTGCTAACTGATGTAATATATTCGTTTGTAATGACATTTAGTGTCATCAAGGCTAGCACAGAGAGCACCTCATGAGTGGATATCTTGAAGGGGTGCTATATAAATGTTCAGTTAAATTACATTACATCTTTGGACAACCCATCTTGACTTGACACAGTGAACGTAAACAGGCTGGTGCCCTACACTTTAGTTTAGCTTGTAAGAAATTACTAGATTACAACTGTGCTCAAATGTTAATTGATTATATTATTACAAATTTACAATCTCTTTACTCAGGTCTTCAGATTTGAACAAATTACAATAAACTCTATTCAAATCTGATCCAATCTTATCTGGATAGTTCGATAGCGCTATTATCATGACGCAAAAGGCATCAACCGATCAATCAATCAATCAATCAATCAATCAATCAATCAATCAATTTTCGTTTATTCACTAGATCAGGTTGACAAAAATGCAGCTTGTTACATTGGTCAATCCAATGACAGGTCTGTATGTGGCCAGAGAGGACTGGCCACCCACCGATGAAACTCAGTGATAACAGATCAGATGCTACAAAATATCAAGTAGACCTGTACAATTTTTATACACAACAAACCAGCAGAGTATTAGATTTCTTCCATTGCATTCAGGCATGTGGCAATTTAGAGTGTACATATAGCTCAACAGTGTAGTGGCTGGCGTGCTGAGCTGTCAATCGAGATTCGAGAGGTTGGGGGTTCAAATCCTCACCAGGGCAGAAATTTCGTTGAGATTTCTGCTCCACATGCGCCCCTAGCCAACTCAGTTATAATGAGTACACTGACTGTACACTGTGGGTGGGAAGATGAGACGGTGATGGAGAGGACTGGCCATCAGCCCACATATGCCGAGACTAAGAAAATGAAGCTGCCAACACTTCATACTCATGGCTGCCTCAGGGCCAGCTTAAGGGACTGCTCTTCTTCTATAACACCATATAGTTAACAAAAGAAACTCACAAATCAATAAAAGTTAGATCAAAGCAAACTAAGGGGTCAAACAGGTCAAAACTGACCATGCCCATTAATCCATTAATACGGATATGGCGAAAATTTTCGTTACTAGATTACTAGCTGTAATACGGATATGGAGAAAATCAACAACGGAAATATGTATCCTTGAAACTTAACGTCTCCATCTTAATATGTCACACTTGCACTCCACTACCACAGTAAGTGTGGGAGGGAGTAAGGCAGGGAGTGAGGGAGGGAGTGAATGAGAGAGGGAAGGGTAAAGAGCAGGCAGGCAGGCAGCAATACAACTGAACTGTCCCCTTGGGAGTGCCTCTGAGCATCCTCGGCCAAGCGACCTTGGACACGCTGTTTGCGGACTAGTGCCTCTGTCAACACACAGTTGACTTTGGTGCCACGGAGCCTCAGAAGAGCTGTATAAACTGCAATTCCTGCAATATTCCGGTTCCTGTTGAGGACCCTGGTACCCGTCCATTGCCCGCTCAAGGGCCTACGAAAGGGAACCGAGCCCTTCCATCGTCCCCGGTTATTGCAGTCTTTCAACATTCTATACCCTTACTCCGCTCAAGTACCAGAAAGTCATCTATCCAGCTTAATGCATCCTCCAGAATTATGCAGACTGGAAAATGGTAACTGCTTAAGCAATGTCAAGACTGTGCTTATGAAGCCATCACATAAGTTTTTTCAGATATAAATCAGTTGACCGAATTCCACACAATGCACTACATGCAAGACTCGCAGGAAAAAGAAACAAAGGCAGACCAAGACTACGCTGGATAGATAGGCCTAATATAAACGAGGATATAACATCACTTGAACTGACTGATACTTAGGGGAGCAAAGGACTTGACAAATGACCGAGGACAATGGAGGTCATTTATTCGTACCCATCGCCGCCAAATGGCTGGCATCGGGTACTGACGATGATGATGATGATGAAATCTGACGATTCTGATGGGGCGGGGAGATGGTTGAATGGTAACATGCTGACACAAAGATCAGAAGGACGCGGGTTTGATACCCCCTACTCCCATAAGGTTGACTCAGCCTCCAGTCCCTAGAAGGCGACTGCAACATGAGCAGGGGCGCCTTGCAGGCTGTCATACAGTTAAATTCAACTCCTGTTAAACTTGTTATCATCTGTTAATCATGTAATGTAACTACAAACTTGTCAGCTTGAATTAATAAACGAATATTATTATTTTTTTATTAAACATTTGGGACGGTATTATTATTATTATTATTATTAAATTATTATTATGAACATTGTACGAGGCATCAGTTATCATCTGTTCAGGATTCGACGCTTGTCGGATCCCGGCAGCCTTGACATGGTGCCCTAGAAAGCCACTGCGTTGAAGCGTTGGATCATCACCGATAGGCCTTGAAAGAGGAAGTTTGTTTCGCGAATGTTAATATTATTATTATTATTATTATTATTATTATTAGATTAATTCTGAGGGCAAACTGATAACATCCGTTTGCAGTTTTAGCCAACATTGACCTGATCTTACTCGCAAACTATTTCTGTATTGACTGAGCGCCTGTGAATAAGCTGGTTCCCTCCCGTGACCTCACTTGTTTCGGTGCTGTAGAAACCTCAATGCTAGAATTATGATTCAACAGTTAGGCATGTCAATAAGAATACAGCATTCTAACCATGAACATTTTTCTCATACTACTGTCAGCTTGAGATACGACATGGTCATGGGTATGGGGTTATTCAGACGAGAGATATTTTAGTAGAGAAAGGGATTGGGATAATCGTCTTTTTAATTGTCAAGTTTCGTACAGTTATGATTACTGAGTCACTGACTACAGCAATTTCTTTATTTTATGCTAATTTACTTCTTCGAAACTGAAACTAGAACAAAAATGATTGACGAATAAAAACTAAACTAAAACTAAAACGATGATCAGAAATAAAACTAAAACTAAACTGATATGATTCATACTCAACTAAATAAAAACTTTAATAAAAATGATTTTCTGAACTATAATAGCACTGGCGACTGCTCCGCTAATACTTTCCCTGTATGATATTGATGGATGTGAGAGTTTTCAGTTGGGTGATGATTGTTAAACAGCCAAGATCTGTGTGGCATTTGAGAGGTCTGAAAAACTACAAAATTGTGCCATTTGAATGGATTCCTACATTATTTTAAATTCATTTCTGTAGCCTGGTCCTTTGAGTCCTACTGGATTATGCTATTACATTGTTCCTACTGATAAAAATGTTCATGGTTAGAATGCTGTATTCTTATTGACATGGTTAGAATGCTGTATTTTTATTGACATTCATTGACATTTATTGCTATTTAACATGTATGTACACCAGAGTGTGGTCTGGCAGCTGGTACAATAAAGAATATACTTACTTATTTACCTGGTCATAAAGCGATCCTTAAATAGCGCGCTGTATATACATTATACACCGTCACCTGGAGAAGGTGATAATGTAGACCTAGAATTGGGTTGGTTAGTTGCTGTTTAACGACACTGTGCCATCATAAAGATGATTAGCATTGCCCTCCTCCATTCTCCGGACATGGGACTGGCACTATCAAAGGCAGGGCAGTGGCGGAGTTACCAAGAATAAGTCTCTGAAGACTGCTCTTAAAATAAGAGCATTCCCTTAAGCCAGCCGCCATGGCTATGAAGTGTTATCGACTTCATTTTCTTAGCCTCAGCATATGAGGGCGGGTGGCCAGTTGTCTCCCTTACCGTCTAATCTTCCCACCGACAGTGTACATACAGTCAGTGTACTCATTATAGCCGAGTTGGCTAGGTGAGCAAGTGGAGCAAAAATCTTGAAGCAAATTGCTGCCCTGGCAGGGATTTGAACCCCGACCTCTCAACTGACATTCCAACATGCTAACCAGTAGACCATCACTCATCCCATGGCAAAATGACAATACTACATGGTACAGCCATTTGATAAATCGGAAGAGAAAGGTCGGTTGATGGACAAATCCCTCATTTGAAAACCAATTTACCATTCAAATGCCCTGGCACTGTTTGAGAGCCATTGGGAATGAACCTTTGACCTGCTGAAGACCATTACGGTCAAAAGACTTATATGCAAGTGATTGATCATCTCACCTAACCTCACTTCAGACATTCAGCAATTTATCCAAAGTCAATAAATACGCCATCAGAAGAAATCATTAATCAACAAATTTCGCCTCTGATTGGTGTGCACTGTCAGAGGCGCTATATAAATTGATGGATACAATAATCGATTTATATGGCACCCGATTTGTCAGGCTAATATTTGACAAAACCTAATATAATGGCTTCTTCAGAACAGCCACAACATTGCTCAAGTTATCCAGTTTATTGCACAGCTCAGTCAATATTCTGCACGCCGCGTAATTCCGGTGGTTAACTTATGCCGGATAGAATTAATTGTGTCTAATAAAAAGGAAAGATGATCGACTGACCTGTGCTTGTTCGAGGCCATATTCCAGCTGCCTATAGTCCTCATCAGGCACCTGCTGTTTGCCATTCATGGCTGTCAATCAAGAGAACATTCCAGAAAACCACATCAGATCAACAACAACAACAGTCAGCATCATTTCGACTTTTCTCATTTCACGGAACAAATACCTTCAATACAGACGAACGTGCAATCCACGCACACAGTCGAATTAACGCCTCGAGAGTTCCTTTGTACAGAAGAAGAATACCGCTTCAATCGCAAACTACTTTCATCCGCTCGTTCTTTCATCCGGAATTCCTCTAATCCACAAGTCTTTCTTCGGCGCCTTTCATCCTTCCACGAGACTTCTCAACACCATCGCGAACAATCCGACTTCATCAGTCACGAGTCAATTAATTACAGTCCCCGCTCTATTGTAAGCCAACCAATGAAGTTGCAACGCAGCGCAGTGAAATCTCTCGCATACATCGCTCATTGTATCCAGGTACTCGCCGAAAAGAAAAGATCTCGTTATCAACATCTGTTTATCAAGCGCACGATCAAACGAGAAACACTTTCTCCGCCGTGTTGTTCAGACCACAGTAACAATTCGACAAACCGGTTCTGCCAGCGATGGACGGTGGTAAAACCATCAACAGGGCCGCCGCCTCAGTCGTAGCAAGCGCCGATGAGTGCAGGGATGGACGGCAGCCTCCCTTAATCCAACGGGGATTGACGGATGGATCGTTGCAGAGACGGTCTTGAGGCGGCGCTGCTAAGGTGAGCGTGGCTGCAGGCAGTGCCTCGCCAGCAGCAACTGTAGCTTCAGCATCTCTAGAAAGACACAGAACGCACAGCTGGTTAGCACACACCTGCATTGGCTGGAGGGTTCAACGGGGGTCACCGGTGACTAATTGAGATATGGAAATTGCTGGTCTACAGAAGGAAGAAGGAGACCGAATAGGGAAATGACATGCATGGAAGGCACAACGGGGAAGGAAGTACAGCTCACCAATCCGAGAAATACGTCACTTGAAGGGGTGCCGACTCTGGTATTAGCCATGACAAGGAGGTGGGGGAGGCGGAAAGGGGAAGGTGGGGAAGTAAATGTAAGAGAGGAGGACAGGAGAGAAAGTAGGGAAGAAGAGAAGGGATGAAGAAAGAGCTTATGACAAAGACAAATTAAGATAAGTGGACAAAAGACCCGCCTGATGAAAGAGGCACAAAAAGGATTTTACCGATAATGCATATAACCAGAAAACCTAGATCAATGGATGAGTGGACGGATGGGTGAGTGGATCATTGGATGGGTAGATTGATGGGTGAGTGGATCGATAGGTGAGTAGATCTATGGTTGGGTGGATTGATTAGCAGCAGTTAATCCTGGTGCTGATGGACAATCCTAGAAAGACTAAGAACCGACTTACACATAAATCATGAAAACACTAAAGAAAGAGGTCAAGAGAAAAGCAGAAGGTCAAGTTACAAACTCCAGACATTTGACCACCCAACAATCAGACGACCACTTAGCCACCTAACCACTTATCCATGCGCTGGCACACATACACACAACACAAACACACGCAGCATATCTGCATACCTCCCCCCCCAACCACAGACATTTAGTCCTCCATGACGTGACCCAGTAAAGAGGACACGTGACTTACGAAGAGCAATGCCAGAAATAAGTCAAGCTGACCTCTAGATATTGGACTCCATGTATACAAACCACAGGAATGATCGGCAAACAAATACGTCTCTCATTTCAAAACCAACGAACCGTTAAAATGTCCTGGCACTGGAAGAACCACGTGATTCAAACACTATGAAGGCCATGACCAACTACATGTATCTATCTTTACGTTATAATTATCATGGTTTGACCAAAACGGTAGTACAATGGCATTGTTGTCATTTTTATCATTATTATTTATTCAAGGGATGAAATCCTGAGGGTGGGGAAAACTTAATTACCCAAAGGATGAAATCCATAGGGATGGCTTGTCTTCACAGATGTCCGGTTCATCAAACGTATCCTGGAAAGCTTGGGACGATGATGACGATTATTGTCATTTGTCATTGTCATTGTCATTATCATTATTATTATTATGCAATTGTTAAGCATCACTATCAAATGACCAAACATCAATTACTGGCAGAGAGCAATTGAGAGTATAAAGCACTTGTTCAAGGACCCTACGCAGTAACCATCTCAGAGGAGACTCAAACCCGTACTCTCCATGTTCGCAAGGCAAGCACTCTAACCAATTGACTACCATGTCCCACATATCAATAATGCGTCTGAGGTATAAATATCCGTGCCACTGTACAATTTATTCTGCACTGTCAAAGGAAAGGGGGTCGCCCTGTTACTGACTGACTCTTGCTTTTTGCTGTGCATCCTCACACCAGGAGATAATAATTTATTGAGTTCTCGGGTGTTCCTGGTGCCTGGTCCAAAGCTCTGGAAAATTCAACGCCCAAATCTATGTCTAGTGTCAATCATTTGATATCATTTAGGTCATACATGTAGAAGTGGTATAAGTCATGCTGCCTACCCACTGTACCCAGCATGACTTCTGGTGTCTATGACCTATCCTAATGTCACTGGCCTTCACCCAATGTAGCTGGACTTGTGATCGAAATGTGACCAGACTTCCATGATTATGATGTTTAACTACAGCCGCACTTTAAGCGGGCTTGATAGTCTAGTGGGTTCAAGATTTCTGCTTCATCTGCAGCCTTTGGCCAACTCAGCACTGACCATACACTGTCTGTGGGAAGATAAGACGCCGAGGGAGAGGACTGGCCACTCTCCCTCATATGCCGAGGCTAAGAAAATGAAGTCGCTAACACACATACCCATGCCTGCCTCAGGGATAACTTAAAGGACAGCTCTTCTTCTTACTTGAAGCGACCATGACTGAGTCTGATGCCATGCACAGTATGACAGTATGCCCACCCTACCTTAATGCATTCTATATCACATAGAAGGCATTACGGTAGGGTGGGGCATAAAACGATAAAGGGGGCTATATGCCCCACTCTACCCTACTTAGATTAAATTGTTGGATAGTTGTCAGTGCTTCAGCCCAAAGATCCGTCCATCTTGTGACCACACCTAGAAGGATTGATCTTAATAGAGCTACAAAAATAAACCAAGAACCACCTTCCCTCATCTTACCAATGCATTACTCCAGTGCTTCCCAAACTTTTCAGTGTCACGGACCGGCAGGAATTAACTTTCAGGGTCACGGACCGGCATGAATTTTCGTACTGCAGGAGGACCGGTGCCAAATTTATTAATTATTTCTCTTTTTCGCTTTCGATCACCTAAGTTCCTCAAAATGTATTAAAATTGATTTAAATACATATTTATCCAAATATATGACTATTGCCCTTTAAATGCTATCCTAATAAGTCTGTTTTGTTATGACCTTTAAAAATATAACAGTCATTTCTTGATTCTTAGACAATTTGACTAGTTTCTTGACTCACTTTGCGGACCGGCAACTGAGGGCTCGCGGACCGGCACCGGTCCGCGGACCATCCTTTGGGAAGCACTGCATTACTCAACTTTACCTCAGTTTAACAAATACATCCAGCTGTCGTTTCTGTGCTTCAGCCAGAGATCCTTCGACCCAAAGACCTCCGAAGACAGATGCTGACAGATGTAAGTCTGTCCTTACCTGACTTACTTCGTGCCAAACAGAAACACCTGATCTATTCGATCACAGCACACAAATAGATGAGCAAGTGATCCACCCACTCGAGCTACATAACACACAATCTATACATAACTGAAGCACCTCGTAGTCCTAATTGCCTGTCCAACACCTGCTGTAAACATCCAGGATCAAGGATTACGTAAGCACTGAGGCCGACATCACCCATCCACATCATCACCTCATCCGTCCGTCCGTCCATCCATCCAGACTATCATCCAACCAATGACTCATCAATTCACCAAACCCGCCATTCACCCATCCCTCCCTGCATTCACCGCTACCTCCTTTCTCCTCCTTCATCCATCATCCCAACCACCCAAACCCACCGACCCATCCATCTATTCCATTCATTCAACCTTCCACCCACCCCACGACTACCCACACCCACCAATCAATCCATCCATCCATTCATTCATTCATTCATCCGCCTACCCACCGACCCACGACTAACCCAAACCCTGTACACCCACCAACTCAATGAACCCATCCATCCACCCACCCAAACTCATCCATCCATCCATCCATCACACTCACTCACCCACCCACCATCCATCCATCCATCCATCCATCTCCATCCATCCACCCACCCACCTAAACCCATCCATCCACAACCCAAACCCACCCACCAACCGAAACTCACACACCCACTCATCCATCCAGTCATCTATCCACCCACCCAAACCCATCCATCCACCCATCTCTTTCTGGTAGCAGAGTCCATGATAACCAACTTCCATCATGCAACTCCACACAAAAAAGACCGCCAGAGTATCTATTGAAGCGAAGCAACAACACCTGACACGAACAGTTAACCTGTTGTTCGACATCTGCCTCGTTACACCTGCACTCAATCAAAACATCCTTTGACCCAAACAGATACCTTACAACTCTAAGAACCATCTTTATATATCTTTATAGTTCTAAGATAGAACGATAACGAAGCAATCACCGTCATTTACCTTACAACCACCAATCACCATTATCAATCAACGGTAAATCGGTAATGTGAATGAGCTGATTCCGAGACTTCGCATTCTTGGGCGCTGTAGAAGTCTTGAGATTACGATTACGATTACCCGTAATGTCTGCCAAACTCAGACAACATTAGACTTTCACTGCAGAAATGGGCCAAATCGAAACACAGTCTGCAAGCAGACACTCACTGCCCCATGTTCATTTGTCAGAAATTCAATAAATACCAAAGCAAATTACAACAATACCTGGTTTTAATAATAAACAATAAAATATACAAATACAATACAACTGTATTTGATGTTGTCCTTCTTCCAAAGTTCAGAAGTATAGGTACACATCAAGCAAAATTTAAAAAAATCATTAGAAATGAAACAAGAGATAAAAGAAACCGCTGCAGACCTTTTCTCACAGACCACCAACAAACTAAAAAACAACTTACTGAAATGAAAACAGGCTCTATCTGCAAAAGGCCTATTGCTTTTAATGATCGACCTAAATAGGCCTGTCCTAATTGTCAGCCAGTGCTAGGGTTCGCCCTGGTACAAAAAACCGCCTTGGATGAATCTAAACACACACATGCATACGGATGCCTCTGCATGTCCGTTTCAAAGTATGTCTGCCCGGTGCTTGGCTGTGTGCGTGTGGCCTGCTATTTTTTTATTGCGTGGGTAGTCCTGGTGAAACCGATGCCCTTGTTTAGTGTAGGCCTGTTTGCCTGCCGAGCAGTATATAGCCCGTATGCATTTGAATTTTGAACCCGTATTCGGACCTGCGCAAAATTATATTTCAAACAAATAACGTACAAACGTTTATGCATTTAAGTACGATAAAGTCCTCTGCATGTCCGTTTCAAAGTATGTCTGCCTATGTTTAGATGTCCCGGTGCTTGGCTGTGGGCGTGTGGCTCGCTATCACTGCGTGGGTAGTCCTGGTTAAACCAATGTCCGTGCCATGTTTAGTGTAGGCCTGTTTGTCTAGGCCCGTATGCATTTGAACCCGTATTTGGACCTGGGCAAAATTATACTTCAAACTATAAATAATTACAAAGTTTATGCATTTAAGAAGAAAAAGAAGAGCTGTTAAGCTAGCCAGAGAGCCAGCTAACGGAAGTGTATTGAATTGTTATCTATCCATTTTCTTAGCCTCGGCATATGAGGGCACCTCTCCCTCACCGTCTCATCTTCCCAACGACAGTGTACGGTTACTGTACTCATTATAGCTGAGTTGGCTAGGGGTGTTAGTGGACCAGAAATCTCGAACTAAATTATTTAGAACCAAAATGATTTCTGCCTGGCAGGGATATGAACCCCTGACCTCTCAGTTGACAGTCCAACACGCTAACCACTCCACCATCACGCACCCATTATGCATTTAAACCAATACTATATTTACACATGTTCACACGTAGAAGGAGTAAATACATATACATTATACAACTACATATACATACACATAAATGAAACTACTTCAAAGGTAATTAGATTACATAAAATGTATTTTTAAGCATGTTTATGTGTGCGTGCGTGTGTGTGTATGTGTGTGTGTGTGTTTTCCTTATAATATGTACCACATGCACATAGACAAGCAATATATCAAGAAAACATACATACTTAGATATGCATGCACATAATACATCTTATGTAATCTAATTAGCTTTGAAGTGTTCAGCCCAAGTCTAATTTCACAAGCTGCACCCTAACTGGTAGAAGTCCCAACTTGTAGATCTAAACATCGTAAACATCTCTGGCTGAATCATCCTATTTATGCAAATCCAAGAGGTCACGTCAGGGTCGTGGATTTGCCCCCAGGCAGCTTCCTACTGTATCGAAATCCAAGTAGCGAACCGCCTTTCCCTCACTACCATCAGTCACTTTCATCTGACCACACCAATCTCAGAAAACAACATCACTGACGATCTTCCAGTGGCAGCTCCAGGCCAACGCTGGACTACGGAAACCACAACACTGGACTGTATGTTTACACAAATACATTATGCTTTGTACATATGTATCTAAATACGTAAAAACTTTATTTCACCTCAATCAGGTAGCACAAAAATAATGAAACAAATCATAATTATATACAAAATACAGTATATAAAAATATATACATCTGTTTAATATGTATATTGTATAATATATATACATAGTATAAATATTTATGTATGTATGTATGCATTTATATATATATCATACTTTATTATAAGCAGCAAAATATATTTATGCATTTATGTATTTATATTTTAAATAATATATAATATATATACACACATAATATATATATATATATACCAGATCATCCATTACAATGCATATAATATTAACCCTCATAAACTAGGAAAATGAAGTCTTTAACTCTGCATACCCAATGGGGAGCTTAACGCATATATATATGATGATATATACTAGGAAACCAATGCAGTTAAAGGGTTAACAGAAAATTCCTTTTTCTTCCTCCTCCTCTTCCTCCCCACTTCTTCTTCTTCCTATGGCTCCGAACAAAATCCGAAGTCAACACACTACCATTACGGGTACATGTATTTACGCAATGTATTGGAGCCTCCCTGTACTTCAATCCCGTCTTACAAGACAGTATCTCTGATGATTGGTCCATAAGCAGAGCTATCTAACCGACCTCTAGCGGTGGGACCCTAAACAGACAGCGGCGTAGTCTGAGCCAAGTGACGCCAAACAACAACTGCTGTGGCGGTCTATTCAGCCGCTGAAGATTATTCCCATAGGATGTGTACGTTGGCGATTAAATAAACACGCACTGAGTCCATAAACAGACAGAATTAATTCGCTACTGCTTCAGGGTTACGTGGCCACGTTGCACGGGTCACTTGCTACTTTCTCACAGAGGACCTCATACCATGTCCGCCTTAATCATTATGCGCAAGTATATAAGCTCTGATTCGAAGAAAGATTTTGAAGGAAATGACGAAACAAAGGCAGACGAAGACTACGCTGGATAGATAATATAAAAGAGGACATAAACACTAGGACTTACTGAAACTCACAGTGGAGCTGGGTTGCGTATTGTATGGAGTGACCTTACAGGGAGGGAGGAGGTCGTGAAGTCTATGTGACAACGGTTTGAGATAATTGAACGGAAAAGAGTAGAATCAGCTTTAGAACAGTGTTTGTCAAAATATTATGCGCTAGTAAATAAGCTCTGATTCGAAACAAGATTCGAAGCAAAAAGAAACAAAGGCAGACGAAGACCATGCTGCATAGATAATATAAATGAAGATATAACATCACTTGGACTTACTGATACTCAGGGCAGCAATGGACTTGACAAATGACCGAAGACTATAGAGATCATTTATTCGTACCCATCGCCACCAAATGACTGGCGTCAGGGACTGATGATGATGATGACGTCTATCTCATGCTATAACTTATATAGAGCCAGACAGCCAGTGTATTAATGTGCATTTGATATCAATCGACGGTTTTCAAAGAATAAAACAGACAATTGTGCTGAAACAGAGTTCAGTGCATTGGTTGGTTAGTTAGTTACTGTTTAATGATGCTGTCCCATAACAAAGATGATTAGCGTCGCCCTCCTCCTTTATCCAGACTTAGGACTGGCGCCACAGAGTACGTGAGTGGCGGAGTTTGGGCTCAGTGGAATCCTCGAAGGCCACATACATAGTCATGCCAGCAAATGCCACGTAAAGAAGTCTTAAGCATTGACTGTTTCAATGGATTTATCCAAAAAAGCCTCAACTTCTGGGTCCCATCAGATGTTTGACATCAGATTACATTTTATGACTACCTGGCTTCTGTTTCACAAACATCGTTTGAACGGCTCTATAGAAGTCATCAGATTAGATTAGAATTGATTAGATTAGATAGATCTGGACTTCCCAGCATCTTAAGAGCCTTTCAGCTTCCTTATAGCTTGTGCGCCTGGAATACCCTTCAGCTGTTTGTTCTAAAACAGACGCTGTATAAGTTGACCAATACGATGCAATTTATACGACAGTTTCCATACACGTAGGCGTATAATCATGTCTCGTCTTGTCTGTCTACATCGGTTCACGTCTTGCATGGTATGTTTCTGTCTGGCATTGTCTGCATTGGAATCTGTCACTGTATTTCTGTTAATTCTGTACATGTAGTTCCACAAGTCCGTCCGTCTGTCCGTCTGTCTAAATTCCAGTCTGCACTTTTAAACTGTACTGGAAAATGTTTCAATTATTTATCCATGATCCAGGAGTTAAGACTACAGTTGCCCTAAGTGTCCATATCACCCTCCGTCCATTAGCGATAACGACCCGGACCAGAGGGTGTTCAAAAGATCAACACCTGGAGACAAGAGAAGCTCAACACGGTCAACACCCCAGATCAACCCCATCAAAAAAACCCAATGAACGTCACCCTCTGCTGTCACCGTAGCAGTCAAACCCTCTTCAATCAATTGGGGTCTGCAATTAAAACCCCATTTCGATAAAACCCCATTTAGATTCATAGGTACGTCTGCTGCCTGTGTCACGTGACCGATAGCGTCGTCATGACAGCCGCCATCAAGAATATCCAGTCGACCTTTGACCCTGACTGGGTCCAACACCAACCGATCTACTTCACCCCCTCCCCCCCAGGACAGCCAGTCCAGCTCCGACGTATCTTATCTGTCGTCTAAGTGGACCTTCTCAGCAACCAGCTGTTCCATATCCAACCAGCCCAGCTGCTGTGGCAAGGGGTCGAGATGTGTCAATGCTTTCCCTGGAACAGATCATTGTCTCGCTGCATAGCGTAAGTACCACAGTTATCGTTACTAGTGTTTCCTATATTTACCTAGGGCGTGTGCTCCTTGAAAGTGTAGTGCCAGTGTGGTTAGCATGCTGGACTGTCAATCAAGAGGTCGGGGTTCAAATCCCCGCCAGGACGCACACCCAGCAAACTCAGCTATAATGAGTACATTGACAATCCACTGTCAGTGGAAAGAAGAGACGGCGAGATTAAGCTACGGTTTTAAAAGGCAAAATCACGATGATAAATGGGTCTAGTCACTCTAGCCTCTAGGACAGTTGCCCCAAATCTTGAAGATAGACGCTATGGCATTCCTTATGCATTGGATTGAGAAGATTCTGCCCGTCTGTCCCTTGAGACTGATCGCAAGACGAGACATGGTATTAACAACGCATCAACGCCTCTGATCCACGATCCGCCCTATTAGCAGTCATTTCAGACCAATGACTTCAGGCGAAGAAATGATGATCCCCATACAATAGCATTCGTCAATATGTCCATATGTCCTTCCGTCCGTCCGTCCCTCCAACCATATGTCCGTCTGTACTTCTCTCTTTCCATGCGCCCGTCCACTCTTCCCTCCTTCCAAAGTCCATCCATCCTTACCCAGTATGAGAACTGTAGAAAAAAGACTGGGGGTTCACACCTTGATTCATGTGAATTCGGGGTGTGCAATGAAGACTTAACAATGAGGTACTAAGAAAGACTAACCCCTAACCCCCGGCAATTATCCTGTCCTTACATTGAAGTTCCTTCCATTGAGTCCGTTCGTCCTTTCCTCCTTCCAAACTTCCGTCCCTCCGTACTGACCTCCTTCCATACGTATATCCATCCTTCCCTCCATTCATCCTACCCTCCTTCCACACGTCCCCCGTCCATCAGTCCATTTCGTTGGAATGCCTGCGTCAGGCTGCGTATAACGAGGGCAATAAAGCCCTCCATCTTTATTGCCCTCCATCGTCAGTCAAAGGCGACCAGAGAAATCGAAGAAAGACAGACAGACAGAGATAAAGAAATAATTGAAGACCATCAGATCAACGACGACGACGACGATGATGATGATGATGATGACGATGCCGTCGCCTGGCTATGTCTATCTCGAATGAGTCACCACAATGTCAGAATGAGCAGAAGCTCAACCGCACCAG
This sequence comes from Aporrectodea caliginosa, assembly GCA_020284085.1. NCBI lineage: Eukaryota > Metazoa > Annelida > Clitellata > Crassiclitellata > Lumbricidae > Aporrectodea > Aporrectodea caliginosa. The sequence continues at coordinate 301,541 of JACEVL010000131.1, read as the reverse complement.
TTCCGGATCATACCATCTACGATCATCAGGGGTCAATGTGGATTAGGTGTGCTTGACTATCAATGCACAGGTTGACAGTTTGAATCCCATCAGCGCAGACACATATTGTAATATTTACGATAAACACCCATGATACATTATATATAATATACTAGTTTGAAATAATGCTTCCATTTTACTGCTACAAACACATGTTTCACTAACTGCCACAAATACCTGCAATGCACAAATTGCAACCAACAAGTGCTTCACTAATTGCTACAAATACCTGTGCTTCGCTAACAACTGCCAACACATGTTCACTAACTACAAATACCTGTTTTGTTACTCCGCAGATACTCCACAGCTGGAAGTGGTTGCGTCTCTCCAGGCCCCTGGACGTATGTACGGCATTTGCTACTAAATCAACCACGCACAGCCGAGGGATTTCCCCAGGGACCGCCCAGTGGGGCACCTGCACACAGCCCCACAAAGTCCGTCTGAATGAATCTGTTTTTAAGAAGAATGAATCTGTTTTTAAACAGATGTAGAAATCCTTCCATCTGTTTTCCGCGAACAAAACTCGACAGCCGTAACGAGACTCTGACACCGCGCAGCATACGTACTACTCAGGTGAAGAAGGGCAAACAGCTCCAGATGGCTTAAGCATTCATTGCGTAAGACACAGCATACATGTAACTGCTCTACCACCTGTCTCCCAATGCCCTGCAAACGATGCCACAGGTCGACCAACTGCCAATCATGTCTTCCTACTCAGCCACTGCATCTGACAAAGCCATACGCTTAGTCAGCATTGACAAGCAAGTAGGCGCTCTGCCCTAAATACGTATTTATATAGCGTCTCTAAACATATAGAATCCACTCTGAATCTTTCTATACTTGCCTCAAAACTGTCCTTTTCAGCCGTGCTGGGGTCGGGAGACAAGGGGCGCTATATAAAACTTCGTAATAATGAATGAATGAATAACATAGATTAACATAAACAGAGGCTTTCTACGTATTTATATAGCATGTATATTCGTTTATTTCATAGAACAGGCAAAACGCTGTAGGTGAACAATAACAGTTGACAGTAAATGGCTACTTATGGATGGGTTAATTAGTGCCTCTAAACATAACATAGCTTAGCATAAACAGAGGCTTTCAGTGGTTCAGAAGACATGTTAGAAGTTAGAACCACTGCAAGTTAACCTGGAATGCTTAATAGCCATCCTTCCTAGTTTTCTTAAAAGCTGTGACAGTGTCCACTTAATCTTAGCATAATACTGAGTAAGATTAAGCTTAGACCAAAACTTATTAGATTAAGCTTAAACTAATACTGATTAGAATAAATATTACATTAATACCGCTTAGATAAAGCCACAGGAACAAGTATGATCTCAGTTAGAACAATAATCATAACTGAACGTTTTTAAAACGCCACTATACCATGCTCTTCTAACGAGGTCATTACTTATTTATGTAGAGTTATAGACATACAATCAACCTAAACCAGAAGCTTCAAAAACAATGAAAAACGAGCACAGACTCCATTGCTACAGTAATCATAACTTCACATTATATAGCGCCAGTGCGACTATCAGGGTTGGGTTAATGCCGGCAACAACCTATTGTTGCCGGGACATGGCAATAACCGGTTATTGCCGGTTATTAAGCCACCGGTTATTGCCAGTTAATGCCCATTTTCTCCAAAGTAAGGGCAAGGCAAATGAAAATCATATTTCACTGCACAGACTGCATAGTTATAATGTGTTTCCTACTGTAGTAAATCTATATTACCCTTAGAGTTTAAAGTCAACTATGAGATTAAGATAAAAAATTCACCTACAGTTCAACTACTCCAAAAAAAGGCTATTTGCACTGCAGTAGTAATATTCAGGTCAACAGGGTTCTGGATCATTGCCTTTTCTATATACTTACCTGTAGTGTAAAATTTATTAGTAGTGTATGGAGCCAATGGTTTGGCAAAATGTCTAATTCATAATTACACAATTCGATATTGACTGTACTTAATATGTAAAACGTAAGATTAGAAGAAATTATATGGTTATTTAAATCAGGTCATTTTTATTTGGAAAAACTTGATTGACATGATTCTATATTAAAGTCTTAGTCTGTTTAATGTCCTTCCGTATGTATGTATGTTTGCATGTCAAAAGAAACGGAACGGTTTAGCATTTGAAAAAATTTACAAAACATTATTAAACGTCTAGGTCAACGCGACTATTTTCAGCTCGCAATTTTATTTAAACGCCGATTATGGATTTTAAACCAACTACGAGTATTTTAATTAATCAGGCCATCGCCGGCCTATGGCGATGCATACCAACATAATATATGCTTTGTGCACATGTAGGTCGGGGTTCCATCAACAATTTTCAGATAAAAAGGGTTCTGTAGGCAAAAAAGATTGGGAAGCGCTGGTCTAAAGGAACGAGAATGCTCTCAGCTAAATCATAATCGTAACTGAACATTTATAAAGCGCCACTATACCTCCTCTTCTAAAGAGCTCAGTAGTTATTTCCGTAGACACACAATCGACCTAAATCGAAGCTTAAGAAACAATGAGAAACTAGCACAGACTCTATTGCTACAGTAATCATAACTTCGCATTATATAGCGCCAGTACGACTATTCAGTAGCTGTTTCTGCAGACACCTAATCGACCGACCTAAGCCACAGTTCAAACAAGTACTCGTTCAACAGCACACGCAGAAGCAAAGCAGTTCTTCTGTGTGTATATATATATATATAATAGATGGCTAATCGATCTGAGCGACGACGGTGGCTTAATCAGCACAGAAAAGAAATGTCTGTTGCTCTACAGAAGAAGAAGAACTGAAATACGATCAATCTCACGGATGCACAGCTGCCAATAACCACGCACGCGGATCCATACGTATGTATATATATAGTTTATATACATATATATATTATACATACAATATACATATACAAAAATAGGCAGGCTAATCCATATATATATACACACATAAATATATGTAATTTATACATATATACACATATATTATACATACATACATACATACATACATACATACATGTTTAACATGTACTTACTCATATATATTATAGTCATATGCATACAAATACATATATATACATATATATTATACAATATACATACATAGACATATTTATACAGACACATATATTTATACATATATACAAACATATTTACATCCATACATAATACATATGTAAATATTTACATCCATACATAATACATGCATATACACAATATATATATATACAAATGATATACAATTACAAGTGCTGCACCTATCCTCCGTTCTTCCATCCTCCAACGACTCACTCGGTGGCACCTTGCCCGTGGGGGAGGGGAGGCACGGATGCAGAGAGCACTTACGGTGGCCATTGGTGACCAAGGACCTGCAGTGGACGCCGGTGTTTGCTCGGCCAGTTGCCGCCGCTGACACTGAGGAGGTTGTTTCGCTGCTATCGTGTTACGACTGAGTAAGAGAGGAAGTGTTGCTGCAACTGACGGCCATTGATCTTCTTAGGTATACAAGGACTGTGAAGAGAGGAAGGATGCCAGTCAACAATGCACAGGTAACACCAGAGACACAAAAGAAATGCACGCACAGATACACAGAAGAAAACAAACACACATGCACACACATGCAAACAAACACTTACACCAAACCACCAACACACATCTACACATACACCCATACATACACCCAAACATGCACGAACACACACACACACACACACACACACACACACACAGAGGAATGAACAGACATACCAAAGAACAGGAGCATTCATACAGAAAAAGGAAGAAATAAGAGTCAAGCAGACACTGACGGAGGAGTGCATCTCTTAGGACACATCCCACATATTGTGTGTGTGGGGGTGCATGCACAAGTGTATCTCTCTGTGTGTGTGTGTGGCGCGCGCGTGTGTGTGTGTGTGTGTGTCTGTGTGTGTGTGTGTGTGTGTGTGTGTGTATGTGTCTGTGTGTCAGTGTGAATTATAATATTTACAGGTGCAACAGCTGTTATAAACTTTGCTAAAAACTCACTATTTCTCCTTCAAAACTCACTATTTCTCCTTCAAAACTCACTATTTCTCCTTGGCTTTCAAGGATTTAGAAATCTAAGTGCATCTTCACCTGGCGGCTGACTATCCGTGCCTCAGATTCACATTTCTGTGTGACCTTGCGCGTTACAAATTTATTTAATAATAATAATAATAATAAATACTAACAAACAGGCTGTGTCACCCGATGCGCTGATAGCGCGAGGAAGGACTAAGTGCTAAGTAAGTAACAAACAGTGGGATGTTTAATCAAATTTAAATTTTATTTCAATTACTCAGCAATGATATTTTTCCCTAGGGATAGAATGCATGCCCAATATTTGTCCATGTGAATGAAAGTCCACTGCTGTGCTTGTTTGGATAACAGTGCCTCTCTCTGTCTGTCTGTCTGTCTCTCTCTGTCTGGTCTGTCTCTGTGTCTCTCTACCCGCATTTGGCTGTCAGTCTCAGTGTGTGTCTATTTATCTGTCTTTGTATGTGTATCTATCCCTGCCACTGTCTCTGTTCCACAGTCAAAAATTGCAGAAATAAATTTGGCTGAATTCAACACCATGTCACATCCAACAAAAGGCATTCAAATGACAATCATATTTATTATAAATTTAAAAATCAATAGAAATATTATTCACTAAAGTTCACACACACTCACATTTATATATGCATACATACACAAAGACATGATAGCAAACTAAACAGGCATGTCTGTATTTATATTTTACATATATATATTTATGTATATATGTAATTATGTATGCATATACATGTATATATATATATATTAATAATAATAATAATAATAATAATAATAATAATAATAATAATAATAATAATAATAATAATAATAATAATATTATTATTCTTTTATGGTGATTAAACAATTCACAAGAACACAAATTACAGAAGACATAAATCAACAAAGTTGCATGTACATGCCAGGCACAAGCTGATTGTACTTTTGCTGCCACCTAGGGAATGAAGGCATCAGCAAAACCCAGGGGGCCTTACGGGAATTGAACCGGGTCCATGGAAACTTCAGGCAAGAGTGTTATCCATTATACTATCCCCTCTCCCCAACCACTTTTAACATAATTATAGACAAACATACACAATTACACAGTCCTCTAGAAATTGGAATATAATGCCAATACATTTGTCAAAAGTTATTATGAACACACACAGTCACACACACAAACATACACACACATATTACACACACATGTATTTAAATATATATATACAAAGAATGTCTACAGTGCTACATGTAAAAAAGTAATCAATATATGTAATTTGTTAATTTGTAAGCGCATATTAATTTTATGTAATGCCTCTTCAAGAAAAGCCAATCAGAGGCAGCCCCAATCTGACAGTTTAAGACCAGGATCAACTAGAATGGTCTTCAACCACTTGCCAAATAGGTGCATAGAAAGTAGGAGATCATGTCATAGATTTCATGGAATCCTTTTCCATAATGTGGGCCAACAACGGGGAAGCCTCAACGTTGCATTGTGATAGTATGGGAAAGATGGACAACCAGATAACCCCGTGGTGTAGAGCAAAGAATCAGATACGTGTAATGATGACATTGGAATACATAGCTCTGTAGGGATGACTGGGTCACACAACCGCAAGGCTGTTATATATCAGCATAAGGATCTAAGGCTTAATGCAGTCACGCTAGATGGCGGCTGCAATAAGCTTATCTACCCGTCCATATCCTACCTTGCACTACCCTCTCTATAAGCTACCCTAGCCTACTTTGTGTTAGCCTACTCTCTCTGACCTACCCTAATCTCTTAACTACCCTACCCTAGTCTCTAGAATAGGGTTAAGAGAGTAGGGTAAATTAGAGTAGGTATACAAGGTGAAGAGAGCAGAGTAAGGCAGAGTAAATTAGGTAGGGTAATGTAAGTTAGAGTAGCATGAGTAGGGTTACAGTAGGATAACTCTACCTTTACCATAGTCTCTCCACCCCACCCTACTCTACTTTACCCTACTCTCTGCACTCTACCCTATCGACCTTACCTAAACGGTCAAATCTACCTAACGTATCAACTCTTAGATAATAGAAACGTCTCAAATTCACACTGCTGCGTGACTGTGAGGCAATACAGTTTTTACTACAATACTAAAAATGGAAAAATAAGCTAAACGAGATCATACATGTACGTCTAAGCAAAGTAAGTTGACAAATGGGAAAGAGATGAAACTGGTTCTTGAAACCTGTCTTCTGCTTGAAACAGTTTACTTAAATCAACATAATATTATTCTTTTCAACACATAACCTCGTTGACCTGTGCAGATTATTCATTTGTCTCATGGGAGGCGGATGGTTCCAAAAACTCCAGAAACAAAAGGGTGTTGCAAATCGTCAATCCGCAAGAGACCTCCGTGGTATGTCGTTCTACATACCAATGTCCTTCCACCACAAGGGCCAGAAGATTGTTTTATCTAGGGGTCACAGGGTCACAGTGACTTCGCCTGATAGCGTCCTACTCGCCCCTAGTTTGTGTAGTTTCGTTTGCACAGGTTGTTTCTTTCTGTGGCCTTACTATCTGTCAGCCCAGTAAGTGACTTTATATTTGCAAGTGTAAGTATGTCGATAAATTGTTCAGCCAGATACTTTTGGAGGTAATTCTGATAGGAACCTTGGAAACCAGATGTCCAGAAAACTCCAATGGCATGGGATATCAGACAATTCTGTGGCCAGAACATTCGAAAAGGTACCTTGTCCAGACTCATTGGATATCATCAGATTTTAACTCATCCAATTTACATATCTACTCATCCGCTTTCAACTCATCCGATTTTGACTCATCCAATTTCTACTCATCCTCGTTAGACACATATATACCTGATTTCAACACATCTGACTTTGACTCATCCAACTTTGATTTTGACTCATCTGATCTCGACTCATCCAATTTGACTCATCTAATTTTAACTCATCCAGATTTACTCATCAGATTTCGACTCATCCGATTACAACTCATCCAATCTGGACATGGCTTTTCTAATGAGTCTAATGGACTATGACTTAGTACGATTTCATTTGAAGCGAACATTGATTTATTGTAATTGTAATCGAGCATTTATATAGCGCCACTCAGAGATTCAGAGGTGCTCCCGACCCAGGTCAGTGCTGTCACTAACAAATAAGATAGTCTTCAGGCGTTTCCAAAACAGAGGAGGAGGAAGACTGAGAAGCTCTAGCCGCAGTTGCTGCGGAAGATGGTTGCAGCTGGAGGGCTTATGGCTTGTGCATCACAATAACTCGTAACTGCGCTACAGAAGCAATTAGATTATTTTCAAATTCTCAATACTGGCCCAACGTGTGCCTGCTGTGTGAAGAGTGTACTACTGTACAATGGCCACACTATTATTTTCTCTACTTACTACTATTCTCCTCGCGCTGTCAACAGTATGGAATGCTCTCACTGGACCTAGATGCGTCGTAAATTATTTCCTCGCCAGGTGGCAGCCCTGCCCAAAACAACCTGAACCATCTGCCAATCCTCCTCCGCAGCACCGCCATCATCTGCAACAGGTAGCCAGCTCAGAAGAAGAACTCAAATTCTGCTCATAACATCGGAGAAAAACCAGATTCGAAACAATTAGGAGCCGTGACAGACAGGCGGAAAGAAACACATGCGTTAAGATATATGGAAACGGAGTTATGAATCTTGTTCAAACGAAGCGCATGATGGAATAATAAGTAGCTGCTGGTAGAGAGAGAGACAGCGCCAAAAGATGGCTACGGAAGTAGCCTGGCAATGATCCCAGTGGCTAAATTAGCCATAAATAGTGGACTAATTGCGACCTGTCATCAGAAACATCTAGACCAAAGATCGGCCTTCCAAGATCCGCTGGAAATGCTTTTTAAATATACCACCACGTGTCTTTAAGAATGTGGTCAAATCTATTCGAATCCTAATGCAATCCATGAAAGAAATTGTTGAAGGATGCTACACAGTTCTTCAGACAGATACAAATACACCCATTGAAGAACCTTTGATAGACTATATCCGAGTACCCAATGAAGTGGAAACGTTTCTAAAACGAACGTCAGATACTGGACAGTGGAGGAAACGCCTTGGAAACATCCACTTCCAATATATTTAATCTAATCTGGAAACTTGTACAGGGTGCCATAATGCACAGGCATCAATCGACGACGGTAGATGCTAAACCGCTGTACATTGGAACCGCAGTGATGAAGCATTTCCATCCAGTCATTTACAAGGTGTCCCTGACCTTGACCTTCTTATCTTATTACCATAAAACAGATGATAATAAATGGTTAAGAGGAAAACCAGATATGACAACTGCTTTCAGCCAGACATCCATCACAGACGTCCACCTTCTGTCTTATCACAACAGCGTCTTCCAGTAAACCACTGAATCAGTCTGTATCTATCCATCCACCATGATAGGAAGGGACATAGGGTGTACACTGTACAGTGTACATGTATAACGTGATTAATGTGTAAATACAGTTTGTGAATTCAGATGAATAACACACAGACGTTGAGGCAATCCAAGGGAATTAGGATCTGATATGAATAAGTCAATCCAGGGCTTGACTGTGTCTGTGTATAGGTATAGCTACTTAGTTAGACATTTATTTATGTTGCTTCTTTCACCAGACATAACCATATGGCCAAGTCTAGCTATATTTACCCAGACGGCTAAAGTCAATTTAATTAATTCATGTATATGCAATAATTAAATTGATTTTAGCCGTATAGCTAAACACAGCTAAATATGGCCATATGGTTATGAAGAAGTGTGTGTGCATGTGTGTGTGCATGTGTGTGTGTGTATGTGTGTGTGTATGTGTGTGTGTGTGTGCGGGTGCGTGTGTGTGCGTGTGTGTGCGTGTGCGCGCCTAGATACATTGAGAAGCCATGACAACAAGGTGGGCCAGATTGATTCAAGGGCCTGAGAAAAAAATCCACTTGAAGAAGGGGTGGGTGGGGCAGACTGAAGGCCAACGCCCTTCCCTTTCCTACCCGAATCACCTTGCTCCCTCTCTATCCGCTCCCCCATACACACCCCAGGTGTCTCCTCAGAAACAATGGAACTCCCCCACTGCTTGAACTCTGGCAGTGCCAGTCCTAAGCCTGGATGAAAGAGGAGGGCGAGGCTAGTGATCATTATTATTGCACAGCGTGGTTAAAGTGAAACTACTACTGAGGAACAATGACCTCATTCCAAACCCAAGGCCAGATAACGTCATCTATACAGAGCATCTCTCTATTTCAGAACACAACCAATATTTTACAGTTGTGCCTGTGTGTATGTGTATCAGAGATGGGTACGATTAGCTAGAATTGCTAATCGATTAGAATTAGAATTAGCAAAGGCTTCTAGCTAATCGCTTGTGTGTGTATTTGTGTGCTTACATGTGTGTCCGCTTGTGTGTGTGCTTGCGGTTACGTTTGTGTATGTTAAGCGTCGGCAAAACCCGGCAAAGAAAATTAGAAAATGACTGTCTGACAAAGGAGAGACTACTATAATGGCCTAAGATTAGAAGCACTTTAGATGTCTGGCAAAAACTGGATAATTTACTGTAGAGTGTAGAGGTAAATGCTAATCGTAAGCTAAAGGCAAAAAGGCACTTCTTGACACATCGTTAAACAGAATCTATCCAACAACATACAGGGCTTAAGTGATGTAACATAACACTACATCCATATAATGATGATGATAATTATATCGCCTTTAGGAACCACTCACCTGTTGTGGCATTCGACTGACAAGTGATGCAATGTAACCCATTTACATTTATATAGAGCCTCTACAAATTTACATTTATATAGCGCCTCAATGATTCCCACACAAGCAGGAAATCTTGGCAAAAACTATCCTAAACACGGGAACAAATCTCTCAACGAAGAACCAAAAGAGTTTAGAGTTCCACGAAATCTCCTCAGACCACAAGAAGGAGACAAGGGCGACCCCCGCCCCTACTCCCCACCCCCTGCCGACGGCAGCCGTCTTTCTCTGAGGGCCGTTCACCGTCGGGTGGGTGGGTGGGTGTGTGGGTGGGGGCTGGGCACGAGTGCCTTCAACGGTCTTTGTGAAAAAACCGACTATGATTCATTCTCTCTTTGAACAGGCGGCGCAGCAGGAAAGCGAGAAAAAACTAGCGACCTCCCCGCGGCCCTGGATGCTTTGATAGTCGTACAAAGCCAGTGGGCATCGACCAGGGCATGCACCACTGCCCTCTTGCCGGACACAACCCCCCCACACCGACCCACCCGCCAGAGGGCGGTCTCGATAGCAGACGATCATTCAACCTGAAATCTAATTGGAAAATGCCAAGCCATTACTTGTCACTGGAGGTCGCTTTAAGTAATGGACGCCATCTTGGACGAAACGAAGAGAGTGGCTAATGCATGGCTAACAAGTGAGCCATGAATTAGCCAGTCCTGTCTGTCACCCATCACTCGTGTCATGCCTGCCATCGGTCAGTCCCAACAGACGTGCCGCAGAATAGGGGTCTGTCAATTTCTAATGACATACCTTCATGACACTGACAATGGACAGCTTAATACAGTTCAAGCTCATTCCCTCGCTCCGAGAGGCACACCGGGTGTTATTCAGATTTCAAGGCCCCTCGGCGATTACATAGTAACCCCATTAAGTCCTAGTTAAATACTGGGCCACGGGTCCCAAATTGGTCCTATATTGGTCTCATAACTACTGTATATATATATATATATATATATATATATATATATATATATATACATATACATAAATACATAAATTCACTCACCCACTTATTCACTCACTCATTCACTTATTCACTTAATCACTCACTCATTCACTTACTCACTTATTCACACTCACTCATTCACTTACTCACTTATTCACTCACTCATTCACTCACGCTCACTCATTCACTAGGCCATTCACTCACTCAATCTCTCAATCTCTCATTCTCTCTCACTCACTCACTCACTCACTCACTCACTCACTCACTCATTCACTTATTTATTCACAGCCCCTCTTCCACTACCTACTTATAACTATTAAACTGTCTCAGTCAAATCTCCGCAAAAGAGGTTAAATGATTTTGTAAAGCGCAAAACAATTTTCGGCTTCAGAAGAAGAATGACTGTCATTACTGTCATTTCCAATCATCTCCTTCATAAATCCTAATATCAGGAGGCGGAAAGAATAATAGTCCTCCAACCATGACAATAGTATCATAGCAACAACAACAATAAAGATAAGTGATAACAACAAAGAAGATGAATATGACAACGAAGATATACGATAATGAAAACGAAGACTGCGTTCTTCGTAGTCCTGAGTTATGATCGAAGACGATCATTGGTCCGATCAGATCGGATTATCAAGACAGATTGGCTAAGCGGGAAAACTCATTACCCGTTTCATAATTCCGCAACAACGGAGGCTTTCGCAAAATGTCCTAATAAATCCAGATGAATCGAGTCGAATGAAATAACGAAGACCACAGAACAGAACCAACATTCGATATCTCTCTAACCAACATCTCGTAAAGTGGACCAGGCTAAATTCCGAGTGAAAACACCAGATACTAATAATAATAAGACGTTTCAAATATACAATTATTACTATTATTATTATTACTATTATTATTACTATAATTATCATTATTATTATTACTAGCATTATTATTATTAATATTATTATTATTATTATTAATTATTATTTTTTTTACCAGCCACTAAGACCCACAACCAGCCATTACTAAGACCCAATGGGGACATCTGAAGTAAAACTGATAGGCTACAAAGCAACAGCAAATGTCGCTCAGTTGCTGTCAGTCTGTTAACATAAGAATGTGTTTATTCATTCATTCATTTATTCATTCATTCATTCATTCATTCAATCGCTCGTTCGTTCATTCATTCATTCATTCATTCCTCCTTCATTCATTCATTCATTCACTCACTCATTCATTCATTCGTTCATTCATTCACTCCTTCATTACTTCTCTCAATCACTACTTCATTCATTCATTCGCTCAATCACTGCTTCATTCATTCATATATTCTGTCATATGCTCATCTAATTGCTCAATCAATTTATTCACTCATTCACTCACTCACTTTCCCTGTTTCCCTGCAGCATTGTTTTCACACTTGTCTCTGCTTTAACCAGATATTAGTACTCTTAAAGCAACGTAAGCTGCCCGGGCACATTGCTCCTCGCGTTTACCTTTAGACTATAAATTTAGTGTCTAACCCCCATTTTCTTGTGACCCAGCAGGAGCTCCTTGCTTTGTTTCCTAGACTGTAATAAATTACAACGCCTCAAATTACATAACATTCCCCATCTCATCTCGACTTCTATAAGGCCGTTATCACAAAGTACAAGGGAGATCCAAATGTGAAGAGAAACCAACCTTATCAAATTAACAAATATATATACACATATATATATACATAAGATGATAAGCACATACATACACGCATACATACACACATACATGCACATATACAGACAGACATACAAACTTAAACACATACGTGCAATCGTGCATACATATATATACAGTATACATACATACATGCATACATCTATACACACGCCCATATACTATCAGAATTCAATGACAATTCTAAAATGTTAAAAAAATGAAATCTATAACCAATCTGGGATGTCTCCGTATGGCAATAACACCAACAGTGGCTACCAGCAGACGGTAGAATAAAGCGTGGCACGTGGCTGCTGTAGTGATGTGAGCGTGAAATATTTCATTTGAAATATTTCATTTCTGACAGTTTTTTTTGAAATATTTCAATGACCAAAAAAAACAACATGTTTTTTTTTAAGTATTGGATGCACACAATGATGATGATAATGATAATGACAAAGACGGTGACAATGTCGATGATGAAGGCCATGAAAACTATGATGACAGTGAAGATGCCAGTGATGATGATGACAGTGACAGTTATGATGATAGCGACAATGATGATGTTGACGATGACAACAAAGATGATGACATGGACGATGATGAATAACAATGAGGAAATCTTGTAACTGACAGATTTTAGCAGTATAATTACTATTAATGATGGTTTACTCTGTCTGACTGATAGTACTATTTATGTTTGTGTTCTAAGTTCTATTCTTAGAACTTTTTGTAAAATTTTGTTCGCCGGATTATTATTGAGTCTAGTTGACATAGTATTTGTGATTTATAATTTGTCTTGTAAAGTCACTAAAGTGTTTCGAATTCTATACAATTGACTGTGTCCTAGGCTAGCAGAATTTAGCTAAAATCACATTTATTTCATTTATGACAAAACAAGTGATTAATAATAAATGTTGAGCATAACAATGAACAATAACATCTACTTTATTAGATCAAACTGTAATTTGTGACATTTGGTGAATAAAATATGTTTTTCAACATATAATGTAACTCTCATAAAAGTCATTCTTAAAAACAGGTAATTAGAAATAAATTGAGTATCTCGAGGATGGTCATCACTAACACAATAATGCATATAATATGTAATATGAGAGAAATAAATAAACTGTTATTATGGTTGTAATTAGTTGTAAAATGTAAAGAAAAAATAATTTCAAATGTTTCAAAGAAAACTGAAATATTTCAAATAAAACTGAAATATTTCATTGAAATATTTCAACGCCAAAAAAAACATGTTTTTTTACATCTCTAGGCTGCTGTCAGTCATCAACCGTCTGCCACTAACTGTCAGGTATCAGCTGTAAACCCAAGAAATCTCTTGCACCCTACCCTCCTCTACAAATTGCCCCTCCATTACCACCCCTCCTCATGTGCAGCCAATGATGTTCCGTCCTCCAGGACCAAGTTCTCTCCCACTGCACTTACCTACAGTAACCTACTGTTGCCTTTGACTCTGTGCAGCAAATTACATTAGCTTTCTTAAAGCGCACTTGCTTAGATCTGTTAGACAGTCACAGGCACGGACGGTGACGGACCTAAAAATGCGCTATATGAAGTGTTGTGATACATACATACATACATACATACATACATACATACATACATACGGAGAATCCATATTCGACCTTGAAAAAAGAGCTAATAACACTGGCCCAGTTAGCTATAGTATAAACTGGTTAGAGCGTAGGCGGAGTCCCATACTCCTATGTGTTAGAGAGCGTGCGGATCGCGGTTCGCCTCCCGATGATAGCTTAATTCAGAGATATAAATCTCAGGTCCTTGCACGGAGACCATAAGTGGCGTGGCGCCTATGCAAACAGGCGAGCGGTGGTAAAGGATCTCACCAGATCAATTCACTGAAAAATGAGCAGAGTCAAGGAACCCCTATAGTACGTTCTCTAGGCCTATAGAAAAACGTGTAAATATACATGTACTCTTCCAGCCTGTAAAGAGCTAACTGTATCGTCGTACTCGTTGACCTCACCTGTGGACATCAGCAGAAGGGAACTCGATCCAATTGGGGTTCAATGCGTCCGTCCGACGGTTATTGACTGAACCTTCAGGCTTCAGCAGACGAGAAGAAGACACACCCGCCAAATATCGACTTCTGACTGGAAACAATCCAAAACAACCGCGCCTACTCTTCGCCCGCACGCTACATGCCTCACGCACCCATCCGTCCGTCCTCCCACCCTTCGTCCGTCTTTCTCTGCCCCCACCCTTAGGATCCCTGCTTCTCCTCCCTTTCTCGTGACGGGATCAAAACAACCCGTCGAGAACAATCGCCCAACAGAAATTCCAATAATTCATCTGAAAAAGCATCAGTGCTACTGTCCACCGTTTGACGGCAAGCGACGACGACGACGAAACAATATGCACGCCATGGAGTAAGTTTCAGGTTCCTCGTAAATGTTTATCTATAGCAACCGTATGGCGTCGACCTCCTCTCCTCATCCTCAACCACCTTATATTGATTCTTAATCAATGAAGCCTTACCGACTCTTACATGATCAAACCATATTGACTACTACTACTCAAACAAGCTATACGGAGTCAGTCAGTGAAGCCGTATTGAGTATTAACCGGACTCGAACCTCCATCGGACTACTCTTTTGGACAACCCCTCTGATTAGACGCAGCACTCGTGAATAAGCTGGTGCCCTGCGCTTGGCTTTCGAGTGGCGCTTTAGAAGTTTGGAGATTACGATTACGAGTCTTACTATACAGATTCAGTCAACTGACTTCTCCTCAACCAAGCCATACTGATTCAATCAAGCCATACTGATGTCTTCTTCAATCAAGTCATACTGATTCTTCTTCAATCAAGCCATACTGATTCTTCTTCGCTCAAGTCATACTGATTCTTCTTCGCTCAAGCCATACTGATTTTCCTCAACCAAGCCATACTGATTCTTCTTCGATCAATCCATACTAATAGCAACCAAACCATGCAATTACGATTCTTACAACATCCAGTGCCATTTGGTCATTCGTTTCCCAAAGCACCAACAATCCTCGCCACATAAGGCCGTGTAATCCTGGGTCCCTTGGGCCCATTACACATAAATCAATTTGTATAGGTCCCTAAACGTCTCTCGGTCCGTCCTTTGTGTCTGGTGACAATACCACAATTACAGCATCAGAGGAAAAGTCCATTCGTTCCGCTAGGTGGCGGCAAAAATCGCTTGTTCGCCTTTACACAAGGATAGAGAGAATATTTCATCTGATTCGCTCGGATGGTTGAAAGAGATAGAGCATCTGCGACCATCGCATCGATCAGAGCAACTAATCCGTCAGCTGAAGCAGGGTTTTCATCGAACGAATTGAACAAATTGGATGGGAGGAGGAGGAAGCAGGAGGATGTGGGAGGGTGCACTCTGCCGAGTTCAAACACCGAACACAAACAACACAGGAGCTACATAAACGGCTGCTTCTTGCACACGGACAGGGATAAATGTTGACCAAGGAAAGTCCCATCAATGAACTTCATAACAAATCTTATGTCATATCTCATGGAACAAGCGGCACATTGCTCGTTCCACTCGGTAATCGTATACTACTAAACGAATTTCTGCCCTGGTGGGTAAATGAAACTCTGACCTCTCAGCTGACAGTATCTAACCAGTAAATGTACAGAAGGCTATCGTACAAAACATATGTAAATAAAGATTAGTAAATATAGATACATAGATATGTAAATACACAAAAGTAAATATAGAATCTATATTTACACAGAGTGAGTAAGCTGGGGTACTAGATACATAGATATGCAAATACACACAAGTAAATATAGATACACAGATATGTAAATACACAAAAAGAAATATACATACATAGATATGCAAATACAAATAAGCAACTATAGATTCACTGATATGTAAATACACGTACGTAAGTAAGCTGGTGTACTCTGATTAGATAAATGTTAAAATTAGACCATATGAGCATCTTAGCTGCCGTTATCCACAAAATAAATGTATTACATGACACAATGATTCAATCAAGTGCATATCAAGAATGCATTGATAAGAAAAGGAATGATGTTTGGCCTATTGATCAATGTTGTCTGGTCGGGCAGCTATGGGTATTTTCAAAAGACATAATTTCTGCTCTTATAATAACAACAGATTTAATACTCTGAAATAGCCGGGAGGGTGCAGGCACAGAATAATGCTTTCAACAAATGCATCTGCAGGTACATTTTTTATTCTTGCTAACTAAAGAGATCAAGAACGGCTCTTAAGAACGCATCCTCTGACCAATAAACTCTTGAACTGAACATTCCAAGACATGGTTGATATTGGCATTTAGAAATGCTCACTCCTCTCAATTCATAAACTCAAAATTTACGCAGCATAGAATAAGATATTGAAGAGATTTGGCTTTTGAAACATCAAGATAGACTTATAATCGATCATCGTTTTAGTCAAGAGTACAGCCGCAAAATGAATGAACGCCGGCCAAAGACAAGACGTACGAGGAACAACATACTTTCCAGCAGATGCTGATGGAAGAGAGGTCTGGCTTTAACAGTGATGCAGGGTGTGACCATGGAAGATAGGTACGATGGAAGATGAAGTGCATGTGCTCTGTACACGACGAGTGCCAGCCGGAAGCGGATAGGCTCACAGACAGGAAGCCAGTGCAGAGAACAAAGATCAGGTGTGATATTGTCTTGGTACGCGAGTCCAAAACACAGTCTTGCAGCTTGATGCATTATTATGGTTAGAGGAATCACTGCACATTCTGGGAGACCATGTATAGAGTTGCAGAAGTCAAGTAGCGTCAGAATAAGGCAGTGTATCAGTGTTTTCAGTGATGCTGTATCCAGAATAGAGTTACACTGTTCTAGAGGGTGTGACTAATGAGCAATTGAGAATGTTTGCTTGAAGTCTACAGGACAGTGATGCTTGTTTTTCCATGAACAAGAGCAGAACAGACTTGTTCTAAGGCAGAGGATTCATCAGTAGAGGCAAATCAGGACTGATTAGATGCTTTAGTTTATAATTGTTCAAAGGGTGATCAGCATCATTTGCTTTTTACACCCTGGACGCTGCCTGAAACTTTCCTCACTAAACTTAAAACTGTTCTTTTGGGCATGTTGGAGTCGGAAGCGCATCTGAGTAGTGGCCTTGAAAATGCGCTATATAAATTCCAGAATGAATGAGTGAATGAATGAATAAAGAAGTTTTGTACTTTCTTTTAAGATAGCTCGATAAAAAATGTTAGCTTAACGAAGTCAATGCAGGCGTACCTACAAATAGTGAGTTATTTATAACCAGACAATTGATACATTTATACAGAAGCATTCCGGACTCATTAGTGTCTGGTGATGGGAAACATGAGTTTCAGAACAGAGGAGAAGAGGGAGTGAAAGCAGATGGCCCCCATTGTTTATGCAACAACTTAAACACAGTTTCAACCACATATAGCAGTTCATAACTCATCTGTACCACTACTAAACAAACTGTCAACCACAAGACAACAAGGCAGAATTATTCAGCACCTTTGTACGATCTGACTTTGAGATGAAATACTACTACAACTCAACCACATCACATAAGAAATACCTCATCAATCTCCTCTTCTGTTATTATGGTCGTCGTCGTCGTCATCATCATCATCATCATCATCATCATCATCATCATCATAATCACCTTCTTCATCATCATACATGCACGCACACACACACACAACACACATATATATATATATAAATCTGTTATTACAATTACAATAATGACACATGCAAAAATCTACATCCAGACCATAGTTACATTACAAAGAATGTTCACAGACACAGTCAGAGTGGTTCGTAGTCTTTCTGCTTTCATTAGAAAAGAGCCTATGACATATATATATAGGTCACAAAGAACATTGGATTAGTTAGAGAACGAGACAGTTTATATCAAAGACCATTCTAGGCACGCTGCCAGTCTCTGCTGTCATCAGACATTAGTCTATGGGCCACCCTCTGCCACCTAAACTAGGATTTCATGACCCGTGCGGTCGGCCACTGTTGTGGCAATTGCATAACAACTGTGGCAAAACAAGGAAGATAGATGCAGATAGATACTAAATAGACAGCTGTTGCTACAAGTCATATAAAAATAAGGATCTGGGACACACCTACACAAACAGGAATGCAAACACCAACAGATGCAACGAACCAGAGAGAGAGAGACAGACAAACAGACAGACAGATACAGAGAAGAACAGAGTTAGAGACAGACAGACAGAGAGAGACAGGCAGACAGACACAGACAGACAGCAGAGCAGTCCCTTAAGTAAGCGTCAGACGTAGCCATGGGTATGACGTAGCTCAGCGACTTAATTTTCTTAGCCTCGGCATACCAGGGGCGGCGTGTATAGGACAGACTAAAAGGGTCGTATCTCTAGGCCGGGACTAGATTTGGCTGTAAGCCGGCCTTGCCTATTAGATTGGTGTGCATGAAGACGACGTTACCCGCTTGCGCCCGACTTCGGCTACGCCTGCCAACAACCAGGCGTAACTTGGCTAGGCCGGTTTTGTAAACGAACAAGAAGATGGCGGCTGTTGCGATTCGTCGGTTTAACAGAATTTTAAGACGCCAAAGAGCGTTTAGGGATCGCCGAAATCCACCCGAATCGTTCTCGGCCGATGAACTTTACGACACATTCACGAATTGTTAATAATTTGTGACGAATTTAGCCACAAGATACTGTTTAAAATTAGCGTGTCACAACGGCAAGGCCGCTAGCCTGCCATGGTTGAAAATTAAATTTTCGCAGCTGCAAGTTATATGACAGTTGAATATGTTTTTGTGAAAGACAACCTTAATCTTTTCATTAGCTATTTTTAGCGGGATAGTAATATTGTGATAAAACATTTGTGTTTAAACGGATAATCTCCGATAAAAATGCGCTAAAGCAAATGCTCGATGTTCGAGTTGTCTATAAATATTTCTGCGCATGCGCGACCAGCCATAATCGCATAAACCATTGACGCTGGGTTTTACCACGCCAATTTAAATTTGGCCACGCCCATTCTGGGCCGGGACTTGTTAGGCCACCGCTTGCGCCCGGTCCATGCACCCCGTTTTCCGACGGCTAACATTTTCGGCCTACCAAGTCCGGCCTAGGCCACTAGGCCGACGTAGAGTTGCGACTCTCCTATACACGTCGCCCCAGGGTCGGTGGCCAGTACTATTACTCTCATACTGTTCTTCCCACCGGTCAGTGTCCTCACCACAGCTGAGTTTATTACAGGGCACAGGTCCACCAACTACCTCAAAACAAATTCTGCCCCAGTGGGTATTTGAACAAACCCCTCCTCTTCATTGACAGTCAACAAGACTCTCATATCATCTTAATACATAGGTACACATTACCTATGTAGGTACAAAGTGTATCATGTGTGTTTGTATGTGTGTGTATGTGTGTATGTATGTGTGTGTGTGTGTGTGTGTATGTATGTGTGTGTATGCACATGTATATATGTGTGTGCAGGTGTGTATTTGTATGTATGTGTGAGTGTATGTATGTGTGTATGTGCATATGCTATATGTATGTATGTTAATTTGTATGCATGCATTTATGTAAGTATGTATGTATGTATGTATGCATGTATGTAAGTGTTTGCATGTATGTGTGCATGTATGTATATGTGTATGTAGACCTGTGTGTGTGTGTGTGTGTGTATGTGACGTGTGTGCGTGCGTGCGTGTGTGTGTGTGTGTCTTTGTGTGTGCGTCTGTACGTGTGGTATGCGCAAAAGTCTGGTGGCCAGGTTAGCTCAGTCCCTAGACAATACAGCATCACGTGATCAGGAAGAGGAAACAAGAGCCCAGCAAGAAAGAGAAACTCCGGAACAACCACAGTGTTTACTCAGCCCTACTTCCCCTTCCGATCTCCTTCAGTGCATTGTGATGATGAGAACAGAGCGGAGGATGAGAGAGGAGAATGAGAGAGAGGATGATGAGAGAGGATGATGAGAGAGGAGATGAGAGAGGATGAGAGAGAGGATGAGAGAGAGGATGATGAGAGAGGAGATGAAAGAGGATGATGAGAGAGGAGATGAAAGAGGATGAGAGAGGATGAGAGAGGAAGATGAGAGCGGAGGATGAGACACGAGGATGAGATGAGGATTCAGCGGAGGATAGAAAAGAGAATGCACGAGGACAGAGCAAAGGGCCGTTCATAAGACAGAGAGAGACAGGAAAGAAAGACAAGAGGATAGTGCAGAGGACAGCGCAGAGGACAATGAAGAGGACAGATCAGAGGACAATGAAGAGGACAGGCCAGAGGGCAGTGCAGAGGACAATGAAGAGGACATAGCACAGGACAAGCAGTAAGGACAAAGCATAGGAAGAGTCATGAGGATGAGGAATTTAAGGAAACACAGGACAAAGCTGAGAACAGAAGCGTTGAAAGAGCTTTTCCCTCAGTAACCCTAAGTTTCACCTGTTTCCCCTCATTCTTTAGACATCATGTCATCAGATTAAAACCCTTACTCCATGAGAAAACCAAGCAAATTCTCAATAGGACAGGCTCATGAATATTAAAACAAATAATGAATAATCATTATCTCATCCAGAAGTTTATCCCCAGAAATTCTGTACAGAAAAACATCAGTGCTCATGAATATTAATTAAGCACGTAATGAATATTGATTAAAGTCAATACCTTGGTCACGAGGTTCTCCACACTTCATCAAAGCCTGTGAAGCAAAAAAGGCAGTTCTCATGAATATCAAACAACTAATGAATAATAAATCAAACATTATCTTGATCTTAGTTTAATTCAAAGCCCTGATCCAGAACTCCAGATGTCATTCAGCAAAAATGCAGTGTTCATGAATATTCAACAAATAACAAATAATGATTTACATAATACTGGGATCCCAACTTAATCCACAGTTATTCATAATAATCCATTCCTTATTCTGTGAAGCACAAACTCCCAACAATCCTCATGAATATTAAACAGGTAATAAATAAATGAGAGAAGATTACACAAATGACTGCTTATCTACTAAGAGTATCAATTAATTAAATACACAATTACAATTTTAAATTTCTATAATACAATCATCAAAAGCACAGTTGAGGCAAAATAAATCATTTACATTCTGAAAAGAATTGCAAATAGCATTTGTATTAAAAGAAGGTATAAAGACATGATAAGGATCATATAATGTTCACAATAATAATTATAATCCATATCATGGACATAAATATACCCCATATCGGATACCCATTAGTCTTTCTGAATGATTCAAATAATTTTCTTGCCGTTTATTATTCATAATTTTGCATTTGCTTAGCGCCACTATCTAATGACCAAGCATCAATCGATGGCACTGCAAAATGTTGAGTAAAGGACGTGCTCAATGTCCCTACAGTAGCTGAGTAGGCCTACAGTCCCTACACAGTAACAGTCTGTTCTCTGTGGAGGCTCGAACCCGAACACGTACTCTCCTCATAACAAGGCACAAGCTGAGCGCTCTAATCAATTGTCCGGCTACTGTGACCCAGAGGAGATCAGAGGTTTAGGGGATCAGATGTTTAGGGGATCAGAGGTTTAGGGGATCAGAGGTTTAGGGGATCAGAGGTTTAGGGGATCAGAGGTTTAGGGGATCAGAGGTTTAGGGGATCAGAGGTTTATGGGATCAGAGGTTTAGGGGATCAGAGGTTTAGGGGATCAGAGGTTTAGGGGATCAGAGGTTTAGGGGATCAGAGGTTTAGGGGATCAGAGGTTTAGGGGATCAGAGGTTTAGGGGATCAGAGGTTTAGGGGATCAGAGGTTTAGGGGATGAGAATCGGGTAATCACCTCTCAGCATATTAGAAAAGATGAACCAAAGAGGGAAATTTGTCACAGTATAAGTACAGAAGATACTCCAACAGACGTCTGAGAAAGATTTTAAAGAATAGACCGACAGATAGGCAGACAGACACACAGAAAGACAGACAGACAGACACACAGCCAGAAAGACAGACACACAGACAGAAAGACATACAGACAAACAGCTAAAGCGACTGTGACAGGAGGTGGCCATTAAACCTATATGATGCATGCAAAATCAATTCCACAGAGCTAGAATGGGACATAGTTAATTTATAATAGATGCAGAATAAATAAAATACATCAGATAGACATGCTTAATAAAGCATAATAAAGCATAATAAATATAAAAATCACAGGCTTTTCAGTTTGAGTGTTTTTGTACGATTGACAGACATTTTGTTGATATCGAAATCAGATGCTATCTAGACTGAATGTAAAATAAATAGTACAGGTTTATAAAAAGAAATGTCATAACTAGATAATCAATTACATGAAGTTAAATATTATCGAAAAAGCTATCAGCATGCTAAATCCAAATGAAAACTGAAACAAAAATTTACTAAATTACCAAAACCATCCAAAAGCAAATAAAGAATTACACAGCAAAATCATAAACATCAATAGCCATTGTGGAAGATAATTGTGCTATAGAAGTACAAACAGTGGTGCAGTGGTTTAATGTTACTGAATTTCAACAGTGTAGGTTTTGGGTTAAATTCCTGCAATTTTCTTATACGTTATGTAAAACTTGAGTTTTGTATAAGTTATAAGGGCAGGTTTCCAATCTTTGAAAGAAATTCTTTTTTTCCTATCAACATTCCACCAACATTTCTACATCTAAACGTCACAGCAGATCAGCATTTCTAACAGTAAAATCAATCACCAAAAACTGTAAAATCAGTCTGCAATCACAGAATCAATCAGCTAAACACTACAATCAATCAGCAACCAGAGAATCGATCAGCAACATTGTATATTCAATCACTCAATCTCGCCCATTCTCACTCTCAACACTGTAAACCAATCCAGTAAGCCCTATTAAAACTATATTTATAGTACTGAACAGTGCAGTATTTAAAGCTAAAATAGTTTAGTCTCCAATACTATAACTGTTTAATCAATAATCATGCACTGTTGTTACTAGCTGCGTTTTGACAGCTAATTATGAAATAAACGAAAATACAATACAACACAACACAAACAATCAAGCAATCAACCTGCAAATTCTACCACCAATCAGCAATCACCAACAGTCTACAATCAATCAGACATCAGACAATCACTCAACATTTTCAAAAGCAATAAGCCATTCCACAATAATTGCTCATCGAACAATAGGAGAGTCCAATAGAAAGACCAAAGGACCGACGGACCATGTCCCTAAAGACCATTCTGATGAGGTTCCTCTGAAATGGACCATTACCTTTTCTAAAATATTATTGAACATGGACTCCATAAAATGTCATAAACTGCATAGGTAAGCATTAGCAATCGAAATGCATTGTCACAGGGAAAAACAATAGCAATTTATTGTCAGTCACGAGGACAGTTGACATCCGTGGAAACACTGACTGGATTCCCTTTGGGTCGACATGGAAAACATCACTCATCAACTGGGCCAGACGGAGTCTTGACAGCTTCCACTTACTGGAATTATTTTCCTCCTCCAGATAATCCATCCAACAGACTTGGAAAACACAAAACCCATCAACCCTCCACTGTGCCAATGCATCTCCAGAACTGCTTCACTGAGTCACTGAGCAAGCTGTCGGCGAGTGAGCAAGTGAGCAAGTAAATAAGCAGGCAAGCAATTGAGTCTCCCACTCATCTATGAGTCAGTAAGTCTGTCATCAATCTCAGACGTCTGATAAGATTTACATGGTAAAGTATTCAGTCTGGTCGTCATTTAATGTGGTATACTCATTTACTATGATAAAGTATTCAGGCTGGTGGTCATTTAATAAAGTCAAAAATTCAGTCTGGTGGTCATTGAATATATTCACGTATTCAGTCTAGTGGTCATTTAATAAGTCATTCATGAGTAGGTAATTTAATATAGTCAAGTAATCAGTCTGGTGTTCATTTATCATGGCTACATACTATCTATTAAGCACTGCTATTGTGGCCAAGCAATTGTCATTAACCCGTTCGCCATAAATTTTATTTTGTCCTACTATACATTAAGCTGAATTTGCAGTGGACCTCATTGTGATGAACTCATGGTTCTTAATCAATTCATCTCACAAAGCAGAGCATTCAAGAGGTTTACATACCACATAAATGTCCAGGTACATTCACTTATTTGTATTCACTTATTTATACTCACTTATTCACGTATTTATATTCACTTATTTATATTAACTTATTCACTTACTTGTATTCACTATTCATTAACGTACAGTTATTTTACCATGGCCTACATTTGCCATTGCACACTTCATTGTGATTAAGTATGTCTTCACCATTGAATACTTAAAGTACCACAATTAAGTATTTTATCCTGATTAAGCATTTGTTATGGGTTAAGTATTTATCATCGATATACAAGACATCATAAAGAACAGAATACATTGACACACAGTCCTACATTAGCCATGTAACACTTCATTGTGATAAAGTATTCACCGCGAAATACTTTACCGCGATGAAGTATATTTTGTATGGAAAACTTTCTTGTTGCTAACCATTTGCCATGGATACATTAGACATCATAAAGAACAGAAAAAATTAATTAAATTTTGGTTGGAAAAGTAAAAAACACGTCTGAAGTCAAATCCAACCCTGCGATGGATAGCCAGCATTGAACTTGTCCAGCGGACTGACAAAAGCTACAGAACACAGCGATCGAATGCTCATCGACATTCTGGTCGTTTCATCAGATACTTTATGTCACAGGAAACAAAACTCAGATTAATTGATCTGACTGTCGGCTAATTAGTAGATTGATCGATCGAAGTGCAGATCAATGGCAGAACTAATTAATCAAGAGGATGACCAATGAGAAAAATTACATCGACTGTATTGTAGTGAAAACATCAAAAGAACTACGACAGATCATGTTTTAGCAAATTTTAAATAACTATTCTTATCAAAATGAAACAATATGTCCAACAACCTCCGTTTAATACGTATGTTACAAATACATACATTCATACATGAACACAGGTACCACTAAACGTGCTAGATTATGTGGCTTCATATACATGCATACATAAATACATACATGCAGAAATACATACATACAGTGCTTGGTTAATTTTAGTACAAGCTTTGATCAACTAATGGTTTGTGAATTCCTATTGTTTGAGTGTTAGTCCACATGTTGACTAACATTGAGACAAGAGGAATTTACAAGACATTCATTCATTTGAACACAAATGCTCTAAATGAATGAATGAATCAATCAATTAACCAATCAATCAATCAATCAATAAATGAATAAATAATCCCATGTACACCAAAACCATTCCAAGTGTAAGGACATAAAACAACAGAAAGCTAACGACGACAGATAACCAACTGAAAACCTACATGCCGCCGGAAACATAAACATGGGTGAAAAAACTCTGGAAGCAAAAACCATTAAAAACGAAACCCAAGATAGAATATATAAAATCTCCGATATGAGAAGTGTTGAAGAATCAGTAGATGCTTTACCACCTTGAATTATATGACTGATTATGACGATGATAGAATTCCACAATGTGAACTTCTGGGTAAATGGGTAAAAAAAACTCAGCCGTTGAAAACTGAAACCAAACATTTACAACACGAAATAGATAAGCAAAAGAAACCCAATGAGGTCACCGAAAGACTTCTTTAAACAGTTACAGCATTGCAGGGAACGCATGATGAATTTGTTTCCACTGTCATTTTGGAAACTATGTCAGTTCATGCACTTATAAAGCTAGCTGATAAGACCAAACACTACGGTACAAATAAGCAGATTATTATTAATTAATTAATTAATTTTGTAACCCGAGCACACGCATGGTCACACCGAAATGTGAATTTGAGGCACGGATAGTCAGCCGCCAGGAGAAGATCAATCAATCAATCAATCAATCAGCCGTTTATTGAATCAACAACAGCACAATTAATTAACAATCAGTCATTTAAAAAAATGTTAATCTGTTGATGCCGTCAACAGGACAGCCCTAAAGGATAAAATAATCCGCTATTGCAGGGCTGCCCTTTTCCATATTACATTTACTGATGGCAAGACGATTTTTATGATCATATAGTTATAGAAAATTCAACTTAAATAACAATGTTAGGGCTAAATCATAGCCAAACAACTAAACAACAAAACATTGCAGTACAAGATTTAAAACAAACAAGCAAAAAAATCAAAACAAAACAGATTATAATGTTCACAGTTGTACATTATAAACAATCTTAACTACAGGTACAATCTATCATATTCTTTTTATGTGTCCAAGAGATAATGTTTCAGTTGAGCTTTAAATTGAGCCATGTGTAATATATTTATTAAATTTGGAGGAAGAGAATCCCAAAGTGGTGGACCTGAGCATTTAATTGAGAACTGCTTAGTCCTGGTTCGTGCCCCTGGGGTTCGATATTTACAGGATGCTCTAGTATCATGTCCATGGATAGCTACACCCTTAAGGAAATATTTATCAAACAGTGATGGAAGAAGCCCATAATGATAACAGTACATGAATAGTCCAATTTGATATTTTGTAATATCATTCAATTTGAGAATATTGTACTCTTTAAATATTAAGATGCACTTAGATATCCAAGAGCTTGAATGCCAGGGAGAAATAGTTAGTTTTGAGCCGCTTTTTGAAGGAAGGAAGTGAATTTGAGCTACGAAGAGAGAGTGGCAGTCGATTCCATTCCCTGGGGCAGAGGCATGGAATGCACGCAAGCTCATAACTGTTCTAAGATAATGTAAGTAACGGTGAGGAAGTGTAATCCAGGGAAGGGAAGGCGAATTAAGGTAATGTAATACATTCATTCATTCATTTCGGAGATTAAAGTTAACATAAGTTAAATAAAGTCAGATTCGGTAAGATAAGCACCGTAAAGTCTGGTAAGAAAATTGCTCCTTTAGGCTACTTGCAAGATTTGATTTCCACTGGAAAGGTCTCGAAGCAGTGGGATTGTAGTTTTACCCTTTAACTTCTATGCACGGTACCCTACCTCTAGCTACACTAGGCACGACTATGATTAGAACACTCTAACCTCTCATCTAATCCCAGAACTTCTATGGCATAGCGATAATAAAACACACGACTATGATTAGAACACTCTAATCTCTCATCTAATCTCAGAACTTCTATGGCATAGCGATCATAAAACAAACGACACCAATCAATGGTTACAGCATTGCATGCTATGG
Source organism: Aporrectodea caliginosa (assembly GCA_020284085.1). Taxonomy (NCBI): domain Eukaryota; kingdom Metazoa; phylum Annelida; class Clitellata; order Crassiclitellata; family Lumbricidae; genus Aporrectodea; species Aporrectodea caliginosa. The sequence continues at coordinate 273,824 of JACEVL010000131.1, read as the reverse complement.
ACTAGTCACTGAATCACTAGACTTAACCATGCTTAGGAGTAATCAGGCCATGGTATACGAGCAATTAGGCCACTCTACAGTCTGATACAGAAGTATACTAAGTACATCATGTTGGTTGGCCATTTGCTGCCTTCAAAGAAACGTCTCTGTTCCTATAAACACAAACCTTACCTGTGTGCTCACCTGTAATGGGAAATCAGTGCGCAGGTGCATATGAAGACACATTTAGCACACGGTTGTATTATCCACGGATAACCTCAGCTCTGATCTCAACAGCCCTCTGTTCAGCTGCTCCTTAATGAAATTCAGATGGGGAGGGTAACACTCAACAATTAACGGGCAATAAAAATCTCAGAGCGCTGTGTGCGGTAAATGCCATTTCCCATGGTTGAGCAGAGAGAGAGAGCTCTTCAGATAGGCCTGTCCTATAGGTTAATAGCCTTAAACAACTGTAAACCATTCTCACCCAATTTACAAGGGTAACAGTCTGCAGTCCAGCAGCTGTATAACTTCCCCAAGCACCCTAGCAACGAACCCAACTCAATGAGCTCATGTCAGATGATGTTAAGTAAGGTGGATGATTTCAACGACCCTTCTGGCAGCCATAAGATGTTGTTAAACAATGAAAACTACCACTAACAGCCCATATCCTGCACTCTACACTGATGCTAAGCTCATGTCCTACCATGACGCTAAGCTCAAAGACAAAGCATACCATATAATCCAAGACGCGCACGTGTGTGTGTGTGGGCAGGTGTGTGTGTGTGTGTGTGTGTGTGTGTGTGACACTGTGTGTGTGTGTGTGTGTGTGTGTGTGTGTGTGTGTGTGTGTAGGTGTGTGTGTAGGTGTGTGTGCAGGTGTGTGCGTGAGCGTGTGTATGTGTGCCTGTGCGTGTGTTTGTGTGTGCATTGTATCTACAGAGGCATTCTTATCCGAGATAATAGACAAAGATGTTATGCACAGTTTCAACAATGACATCATTTTCGACTTCAAAGGACTGTTTGGGGATTTAATCCCCAGGTCACAGAGATGCAAAGCCCAGACTTTAGCCGCTCAGCGACTTCTTACTTCAGTATACTCTGTGCAGACCCTACACACAGAGCATCCTGGATGATAGGAGCTATAGAAGGCCTGACGGAAAGAGAAAGACCTTGGAAGAGAATGGCTTGACTTTGTAGCTTTTAAACAAAAGTCAATAACTTGGCTGTGGTAGCACATGACTGCAGGGCTGTTAATATCGCGATAAAGTATCGCAATACTTGGTATCGCCGATACTTTTTTCAGTATCGCAGTGAGTATCGCGATAGTTTTATTTTGTTGGTATCACATGTGTATCGCCGATACTTTTTTTAGCCTGTCGGCGATACTCGATACCAATACTTTTTTCCACTATAATTTATATATTTTCTCGTCGGCTTGAGTAAGTCGCAATCAAGAAATAGTGAGAAATAATTCCTTATGCATCGAAAATTGCCTCTTTCTTCGAAAATAGCCTCTTTCTTCGAAAATAGCCTCTTTCTGCCATTTATGATCGTTGATGTGAATGGAAAGAATCTATTTTACGTGATTAAACGTAAACTTACTTATCGAAAAGTATTGGTAAAAGTATTGGTATCGCTATTGCAATACTTTAAGAAATAGTATTGGTATTGGTATTGCAATACTTTTATTCTGAAGTATTGGTACTGGTATTGCCAATACTTTTTTCCAGTATTGTTAACAGCCCTGCATGACTGAGAAACGTGGACATGTGGGGCATCGTAATCTTTAATTGGCTAGAGCGTTCCCCTTGTAAATGCTGAGAGTAGGGGTTCGAGCCGCCTCTGAGCAGGCTGCTGTATAGACAGCTTGAGCAAGTCCTTCACACACAACTGCTCAGCACCATTGATGTTTTGATGTTGTAGTAGGATCTTTAGTGCACTTCTGAACTTGGGAAAGACGACAATATCAAAAGCAGTTGGTTGTTTTGTATCCTATAATAAAATGACCCGTGAATACTTAGGGGACTATCAGCCCGTGGGCACAAACAATAAAGATGATACCCTAAACACATTAGCCCTGAGCTCTTCACACGTTCTCAAGAGCAGACGCTGTATAGCCAACACTCAGTGCTACGGAAAGCACGTATTATAAGACGGTGGGGGCCGGAGTCGATTGTGTCCTGGGCCCATAAATCCGTCCATCTGTCCGTCCATTTCATAATGCCGCATTGTCCATAAAACCCCCGTTGTGCACTTCCAATTCGGGTGTGATGCCATTAGCGCCAACAAACTCCGACCGTGCTCTGGATGGAGACCAGCACACGGAGGGCTTATACGATGTCGGATTTATGGTCGAGTAACCCTGCCTCTGGCAAAAGTCACCGTTCGGGTCACTGCTATTCGACCACTGTGTAGCAATCGATAGCTCGACCGCCGTCAATGGTGCTGTGGGGAATGCTTTGATGCAAACGCTGCCGAGACATAAATCGAGAAATTGTTCCACCGCTAATCCGAAAATGTCAGACGATTTGTTACCGTCTACTTTCTGATGTCTTATCTAGAAGATTCCCTCTGCTGCACAGACCGCCTATTATTGTTTCAAAGGCAAAGCCTCAGTCTGTCTATGATGAAATGGGGCGGGGACATGGGCGGAGTTTGGATTTAGTTCATGGGGGGGCTAAAGCATACCTTCACCTCCTCCTCTGCCGCGAAGCGGCACCCCTTTAAAATGGAGGGGTCTGGGGACGATTTGAGCATACTTGGTACTAATTTTGGCCTTCCGGTGAGAGGATTTGGAAGGATTTTACTGCTTAAAATGTACGTAATGGCCTTACATCGAAGACTGTGACTAGTCGACTATGCTAAAGCATTAATTGATTAATTGATGTACAAAGTGTGAATGTGTTTAAACAGGTGGACAGTCGACTTGAGTTTAATCGAAAATCAGCATAAACTCAATTTTTACTCAAACTCAAGTTACTCAACAGTTGACAATTGTAATTATATGGTAATTATAAGTTTACAAGAACTGTCCTCACAGAACTAGAATTTTAGTTGTTACAAAGTTATACACACTGTTATGCTCAATACTCAGTCACGCTAACAAACTAACACTATGGCCTTAGGCCTACATCAAAGACTAGTCGACTACGCTAATGCAGTGTAGACTAAGCGTCTAGTTCCACTGTTTGCATAGGGCCTACATGAGAACCAGGTCTTTGGGGACTAAAGCAGCTGTCAGATCATATTCAATATTCAGAAGAGCCAGCGAAAAGGGCGTTCCTGTCCCATGCATGGTTGATCGCAGCCAGTTTCTTATGCGTCGCATCGCTGAATAACTTCTATCAGCCCGTGGGCACAAACAATAAAGATGATACCCTAAAGGGCCTAAACACATTAGCCCTGAGCTCTTCACACGTTCTCAAGGGCGTACACTGAAACTAGTGCTACGATGCACGTATCATAAGACGGTTGTGGCCGGAGTCGAGTTCTTCTGAATCCGTATCTGTCCGTCCATTTCATTTTCCGTGCTCCATGAAAACGCTTTTCCATTTCGGGTGTGATGCCATTAGCGCCAACAAACTCCGACCGTGCTCTGGATGGAGACCAGCACCCGGAGGGCTTATACGATGTCGGATTTATGGTCGAGTAACCCTGCCTCTGGCAAAAGTCACCGTTCGGGTCACTGCTATTCGACCACTGTGTAGCAATCGATAGCTCGACAGCCGTCAATGGTGCTGTAGGGAATGCTTTGATGCAAACGCTGCCGATTCATAAATCGAGAAATTGTTCCACCGCTAATCCTTAAATGTCAGACGATTTGTTACCGTCTAGTTTCTGATGTCTTATCTCAAAGATTCCCTCTGCTGCACAGACCGCCTATTGCCCCTCATAGGCAAAGCCTCAGCCTGTCTATGATGAAATGGGGCGGGGAGATGGCTGAATAGTAACACGCTCATACGAAGATCAGAAGGACGCAGGTTCGATACTCGCTAGCCCCATACATAGGATTAACCCTACACGTGGACATGGTAGTGCCATCCCAAGCCTGGATATAGGAGGAGGGCGACACTAATCATCTTCGTTATGAAACAGTGTCGTTAAACAGCAACCAAGTTTTACAGTTCCTAGGACTGTAAAATGAGGAGTAGGATAGATGGTGCCTTGCAGGCTGCCATACAGCTAAATTCGACTCCTGTTAAACTTGTTATCATCTGTTACTACTATATCATCTAATCATACTGTGTACTTGTCAGTTTTAATTAGTCAAAACTGCTTATAGTACAGTCCAGAATGCCTATATAATATATGAAAACCTTTAACCTTCACAAATGCAGTCAAAGAAAGCTACTATGAGACTGTTTACCTTTGCAAAGGCTACCTCCATGTAAAATATAAACACACAGTATTACACAGACACACATGCTTAAACATAAAGCACATATCCGTACAGGCAGCCTGGTGTGAACCTAGATGGCGGACCATTTCCACTTCCCAAGAGGGCTACCTAACTGCAATGGCTTCATTTCTCAACACTCTATTGAGGTTCTGCCATGTTTCTCCAACACTACTTCAAGTTGGTACTTCTTACTTTTTTACTCAGTCATGAATCATCGGAAACGAATATGTGCAGCCGAACCGTTCTGAATAAGATAAGAGAACAAGATTACGATAACAAGATTACAAGCACAAGATTAAGACAACAGGATTAATAGAAAAACTTAAGGAAACAAGGTTAAGAGAACAAGATTACAAGAACAAGATTAAGACAATAAGATTAAGAAAACAAGGTTAAGGGAACAAGATTAAGAGAACAAGATTAGGAGAACAAGATTACAAGAACAAGATTAAGACAACAGGATTAATAGAAAAACTTAAGGAAACAAGGTTAAGAGAACAAGATTACAAGAACAAGATTAAGACAATAAGATTAAGAAAACAAGGTTAAGGGAACAAGATTAAGAGAACAAGATTAGGAGAACAAGATTACAAGAACAAGATTAAAGAGAACAAGATTAGGAGAACAGGATTAAGAGAACAAGATTAGGAGACCAAGATTAGGAGAACAGGATTAAGAGAACAAGAGGCAGGCTGACCTTCTACCTACATACTGACAAGAACTGTTGGTAGATAGCTCAGGCGGCATGGGAGGTGACTGACCAACTGCCCTCATATCATTATCCACAATGCCACACTCACTTGTACAATACATTACAATGACCTGATGAGTAATAACCAATAATTAGATTCCCATCAGAACAATCGGAGATGACCATAAATTACAAATGAGCTTAATTACACTAAATTAGAGAGTAAATTACCTGCCCTGGCCTTATCAATCTTGATTTAATTAGGGTCTGCATTAGCCATGTCAAACACAATCACCAAATGACAGCCACCAAAGGACAGACGCAGGGATGGGAGGACACAGGGGGGTGTGGGACCGCAGGGGGACTGGGCAGACGGATGAGGAGTGCCCTGACTGCAAAGCCTGGAAAGGGTGGAATGAGAGGTAGCAGGTGGTACGTCTTACTCCAGGTGGTCATCACTAATTGACGTTTCAGCCAACTCTTGACATCAATTGGCCTCAGCTACCCGCCCACTAAGGGAAACAATGGGGACAGGGGGCCATTGTCACTTCGGCTGAAAGGCCCAACACCGCCCCTGTGGTCCGAGGGAGAAATAATGGAGGGTGGAATTCTTAATCAACGCTTTCATTTTGAAGATTCCTGTTGAATGTCACCTCTGGAGAAGACAAATGGGGTGAAAGCACTTCAAACCATCCTATACAGGCTCAATAGAATTATATTAACCGTCTGTCTGTCTCACTGTCTGTCTGTCTGTTTCTGTCTGTCCGTCCGCAGACCGTCTGTATCTCTGTCCATATGTCTATATTTTTGTTTCTGCCTCCCTGTAAGTCATGTCTATGTCTGTCTCTCTGTCTCTGTCTCCGTTTCTTTGTATCTCTCTGTCTCTGTCTGTCTGTCTGTGCCTATCTGTTTTCTTCTCTTCCCCAGATCTCTACACTTACCCAATAAACTATAAATTTAGAGTCTGTGTGTTTTTTAAGTAACAGTTACATCAAACAATCTTAACTAGGAACTGATCCTGCAATAACCAGCATCAATCGTCAAGAGGTCAAGAGTTCATCTAACATTAAAACCCCAACAGCCCTTAGCTCCATTCAGTCAATATAACATATCTCCAGGAGGAACAAGAGCCACACTTCTTATCCATCTGACAAACGTGGTGTAGACAACCATTCCAACAGCTTGAGTGTCTTCGAGAAAAGGTGCTATATAATCAACTTTATGTTATAGTACAGAACTCCGGTAGTGCCAGTCCCAAGCCTGGATAAATGAGGGGGCGACGCTAATCATCTATGTTATGACATAGCAATTGGCGAGGTAGTTCTATTCGGTCAGGCTATTCAAACTATGTCCCAAAGACTGTTTATTATTATTATTTTTTGTCCTGAGGTACTTCATTCCCCAGGGCCTTAGAAATTATAAAAGTGGTGTATTCTGGAACGGTTAACCCTCATCCAAGTCAATTAAGGGTTCATTATTATTATTATTATTATTATTATTATTATTATTATTATTATTATTATTATTATTATTATTATTATTATTATTATTATTATTATTGTCATTACTATTATTACCCTTACTATTATTATCATTATCATCATCATCACCACCACCACAACCATCATCATCATTATCATCATTACTATTATATGAAGATTTAAAAAGTGCAAGTCACTATAACTAAATAAACGGCCAATGTGCTAAAACTTGAGACACAACACAACTGGATAGAAGAGGTGTTATAAAAACCAAGTCCTCTCTCTACCAGTGGAATAAATCACGGAGTAGACTGCACCCTGGATGAGCCGACAAACGGAGTGTTAACGATTACGTGGAATGGGGATATTATTCGGAAAACACTTTGACGTTAACAGGCTGCTTTGCCATAAAAGGTCGTTATACCCCAGTAAGAGGAAAACACTTCTTCTGCCCTCCTCCCTGTTATGTGGTCTGAATTATGTAACATTTCTCCACAGCTATAGACATAAAAGAAAGCTTAGAAAAACTTCAATGATAACAACCAGTTGTTGATATAGTAGATATACTCCTCTTTAAACTCATTCTTCGAACGATTTCAATTTCCTCAGATTGACTACTGAAGGGCATAGAGTTCACAACTGATGTAACTGTTGCGAGAGTTTCATCTCAATGGCTGTTTATTGGTTTTTCATCCTGTCCACAAAAACGGATAAATGTAATATACACGTTTTTTTTACAACCCTGTATGGCCTCGATCCTGCTAATTTTTAACGAATTGATTGGGTCAGATCCTTCACCACCCCTTTCCATTGAATGGGTGCCATGTATGGACCATGCTCTTTTCTTGAGTTCCCAGATATTGCAAAGACACAGTTGAATAAGGTGTAGGAAACGAATAACCAGAATTTTGCCCTAACACTGAAGTAACTCTTGCCCTGCATGAAATGTTTGCACTATTAACACCTAAGTAGAACTATGAAAATGTTTGTTATGTTCAATGTCCAGGTTTGACAACCAAAAAACCGAACACATAATTATGTAGATACAGATTTGTGTCTGCCATTAATCAAACGACCCCAGAAATGAGTAATTAAGCAACTGTTGCTAGTACTATAAAACAGCCAACAAGAGTAGCAGAAGCTTCTGTTTAACGACGCTGTCCGACAACAAAGATGACATGCGTCGCCCTCCTCCTTAATCCCGGCTTGTGACTGGCACCACTTGAAAGCGGCAGTGGCGGAGTGGCCAACAAGAGGCTCCTGAACATGCAATGTCTGTCGGATTATGAGTTTGCAGCTGGATCTATATACACTGTGTTAGGTCTTATGTTGAGATTGAGAACATCCAAGCAACATGGTCCAACGATGAAGACATATGATAAAGAATATGTCAGAAACCTCTTCTATTGAAAGAGCTCTCTTGCCAAGAACATTTTTGCCTCACAGAAATATCATACCATGAAACAAATACTAAATCAACTATTCTGGTCTTGATAGTCATTTCTGTTTGGCATCCACAATATACATTATGTTTATACGTCAATATGTTTTTGGGGAGCAGTAGGGAATATGTGATTGGTTAGGGTGCTTGCCTACTAATGTGGAAACTACAGGTTCTAGCTTGAAGCCTCTCCTGAGATTGTTACTATGTATAGGGACCTTTAGTAAGTTCTTCACTTCAAAATGCTCAGCTCCATTGCCTGATGCTTGGTCATTATATAGTGGCGCTTAATAAATCTGTAATAATAATAATAATAATAACAATAATAATAATGGAGAGTAATAATAATCGCGTTCCGAGGCACTCCTCGCCAACCAGGACACAGACGAGTAGGGTCATCTCCAGACAAATTACAACAGCTATAGTAATATCTAAGTCCCTGAGGGATCCGATCCTGTATAGTATACCTTGGGGCAAAAAAATAATAATAATAATAATAATAATAATAATAATGATGATGATGATGATGATGATGATGATGATGATGATGATGATGATGATGATGATGATGATGATGATAATAATAATAACAATAACAATAATAATAATGATTTAGGCTGTGTCTCTGTGTAGGCTGATGGCTGATCGAATCTGGACCTGAATATCTATATTTAGGAGGAAATTTTCATCATCTGATAAGAGAAAGATCCATTCCCGGAGAGATAGAACGGACCGGCAGGACAGGACCGAGGTGGTGAAGGACCTCACACCAGAAAATCAAAGTAAAATGAACAGGGCTGAGGCAAAACAGTCCCTACAGGAAAAACTGAAGGAATACATGCATACATTCAACCAAGCACATAATATATATGCATATATATATATATATATATACAAAAGAGAAAATCACTAGACTTAATGAACCCAACCTATGCACATACAGATCCACATAGGTACCGGTACATACATTGATACATAGATCTATCCACACATCCATCCATTCATCCATCCATCCATTCCCTAATCCATCCAACCAGCCATCAATTAATTCACCCACCCACCCACCCACCCATCCATCTATCCACCCACCCACCCATCTATCCACCCATCCAACCATCCATCCATGATAAATATCTATCCTATAATTTAAATTTTGTCGGCTGATCATATAGTTTGTGTCTACTATACAATTTTGGAACCAGGCCTACAAATTGTTGATCCGGCCATGCATCATCCATGCATCCACCCATACACCCATCCATCCCATCCATCCATCCATCCAACTAATCCCCTAAAAATGGCCTAATCCATCCATCCATTAATTCACCCACCCATCTATCTACCCACCCATCTATAAATACATACATACACACACACACACACACACACACACACACACACACACACACACACAGTGACATGTGCCATAAAACAAGCTCTATCTATATATATATAATTTCACGGACTGACATCTCTGATGTTACATAAACAATTTCCCATTGGGTCATAACCCCAAACGGAGAAGTAAGCCTCATAAACCTGAACATCAATTCCCGCCATTGCTTCAGACCGTCTGCTCTCATATTGCTTCAGCTCATAATCGAATGTGTTCAGATATAACAAAACCGTTGTTAGTGCTGTTATGGTGGCCAGAAAGCTCAGTCCAGACAGATATAAAAGAACCCTTCAGATGGAGAAAGTCCGCGACTGGCATCCGGATCAGTGTATTCGGACAACTGGCATTATATTGGTAATACACAGGGAGCCAGGCACCAATGTGGTTCAAAGAGTCAGACACTTTTGTCTGGCAACAACACAGGCAAACTGAGAACTACTGTCAGACAATCAACGTGGATTTCAACAGCAAGGAGACAGATGGATTGAAGTGTGTGTATGGTGGTACAAAGCATGTTTGTGAATGCCGGTATGCATGTTTGCATGTATGTATATATGTATGTATGCATGTTTGTATGTATGTATGTATATTTCTCTCAAGACATGTATATTATATGTAGCAAAGCCAAGGCAGAAATAAGTTTAAAGAATTCTGCTACACCTGTGGCCCCTTGCGAATTCGACTACAATATGAGTACACTGACCACACAATGTCAGTGAAAAGATCAGAGGGAGAAAAAAAGGGGAGTGATGCCTTTGCATGGTCAGGCTAAGAAAATATGAAGTTGCTAAAGCATCATACTTAACTCAGGCTCTCTAGGTAAGCTTAACCTCCTTAGCGTTTCATTTTCTCCCAGAAAAACGAGCCAAAAACGTTGCATTGTTTTACGTATGCATGTATTGTATATGCATGAATATACATGTGTAGGTATATATGTGTATATGTAAACATGCATAGCCATATATGCATACATTTACATATATACATATGTATATATGTACAAATACATGTATAAATTTACATATATATATATGTATATATATACAGATATATGCATGTATTTATGTATGTATGTATGTATGTATTTATATGTATATATATGTACATATACATCTATGTGTGTAAATATATACATGTGTAGGTATAATTATATATAATTATGTAGGTATATATGTATTTATATATGAATATGTATGTATGTATGTATGTATGTATGTATGTATGTATGTATGTAGTATGTATATATATATATGTACATATACATCTATGTGTGTAAATATATACATGTGTAGGTATAATTATATATAATTATATATATATATATATATTTATATATGTATATGTATGTATGTATGTAATGTATGTATATGACCTATATTACATATGTACATATACATCTATGTGTGTAAATATATACATGATGTACATAGTATTATATATAATTATATATATATATATATTTATATATATGTATCATGTATGTATGTATGTATCCTGTATGCATCATATACATCTATGTAAATATATACATGTGTAGGATAATTATATATATTTGTATTTGTATATATATATTTATATATGTATTATGTATGTATGTATGTATGTATGTATGTATGTATGTATGTATGTATGTATGTATATATGTATATATATATATGTATATATATGTACATATACATCTATGTGTGTAAATATATACATGTGTAGGTATAATTATATATAATTATGTATATATATATATTTATATATGTATATGTATGTATGTATGTATGTATGTATGTATATATATATATATATATATATATATATATATATATATATGTACATATACATCTATGTGTGTAAATATATACATGTGTAGGTATAATTATATATAATTATGTAGGTATATATGTATTTATATATGTATATGTATGTATGTATGTATGTATGTATGTATGTATGTATGTATGTATGTATGTATGTATGTATGAGCCTGAACGTTGGGGTTAACCGCTTTTGCATAGAATTCCCGGCCCGAGTAACGTTCGGGCTTAACGCCAAGGAGGTTAATGGACTGATCTTCTTACACTGTGCCATGAAACCCACAGATACACAGGCACCAATGTGGTCTTAGCTCCTTCTCCATCTCTTCCATCTCATCGTCTTCCTCCTCCTCCTCCTCCTCGTCATCATCATCATCCTCTATCTTCTGGATACTGTCAGACCTGATTACGGTTTGGTTGTGGTACACCACTGGTTGATGCCTTGTGCATTTGTCCCCCACACAATAGAAGTTAATAATCACAATTCCTCCCCTCAGCAAAAAGCCTTTCAGCATAGGGACTCCATTCCTATATATTGGACAAACAGTAAAGGTCACGGGAGGGGGACCAGAGGGGTACGAGTGTCGCCAGCTCAGCTTACATCACAGTAGCTCAGGACCAGAAAAACACTTCAGAACCCAGAAGAAGATTAAGGCAAATAAATCACATTTCAGGATCTAAGGAGAGGAAAACATTCTCAATTAGTCATTGATTACGCAATGGACGCCCCCGGCTGACCATCGATCACTGACCATCCGATGACCATCGTCCATCCACCGGACAATGCCCCATTCCAATCAGTTTCCTGGAAGGACTTTCTCCTTTCATGACTTGAATGCCATCATTCCGGATGAGTAGACATAGGAAGAGGATAATTGTTCCTCATCTGTGATTCATGAGCCACACACAATCCTCCTCCCACTGCTTCCACTCTTCCGTCTCCTCATCTCTTCCTCTCTTTGCTTCATCTGTCTTCATCATCTCCACTCATTCCTCGATTCCCTCCTCCACTTCCTTCTCTTCTTCCTTCTTCTCTTCCTCATCATTCTCTTCCCCATTCTTTTTCAGTTCCTCCTCCTCTTCCTTCTTCTCCACCTCTCCTCCTCTTCCTCCTCTTCCTCTTCTTTCTCCCATTCCTTCTCCTCTTTCTAGTTCACTTCAACTTCCTCCTATTCTTAATCCTCTTCTGCCTTCACCTTCTCTTCCTTCTCCTCAATATTTCTGCCTCCTCATCCTCCTTCATCTCTTTCTCTTTTTTCCTCTTCGTCCTCCTCCTCTCTTATCTCCGTTTCCTCCTTACCTCTTCTTCCTCCACCTTCTCTGCTTCCTCTTCCTCCTATTCCTTCTCCTCTCCTTCCTCCTATTCCCTCCTCCTCCTCTTCTCCTTCTCTTCTTCTCCTCCTCCTCCTCCTCTCCCTGCTCCTATTCTTTCTCCTCCTCTTCCTTCCTCCTCCTCTTCTTTCTCCTCCCTCCTTCTCCTATTCTTTCTCCTCCTCCTCCTTCTCCTATTCTTTCTCCTCTCCCTCCTCCTCCTATTCCTTCTCCTCTCCCTCCTCCTCCTCCTCCCTCCCTTAGCCAAATCCAATGCGGAAGATGTGTCCATTGCTCACTCAGTCATTATTCCCAGCATATGGTCATCAGTAGCAGCATAAGACAGATTGATTTCGGAAGCCAACAATAATACTAGGCAACTAGTGTTGTTTTAGTTTTGCCTTGAGTTTTAGTTTTAGTTATTATTAGTTTTACATGCTAGGTGTTTTAGTTATTATTAGTTTTAGTTATTTCGCCAAGTTTTAGTTTTCCTTATCCCTCCTCCTAATAGAAACTGACACTCCCTCGTTTCAGTTTTAGTTTCTTCAGTTTTCCTTTAGTTTTCCTTTTTCTTATCTGTTCACTGATAGCCGACAACAATGTATATCAAATTACTGCCAATAGGCAATAGCAACCATTATTCTTACAGTATAACAACATGCCATGTATCATACATGATATAATATCCCTTTAATGATTAGTGTCTTATTTCTTGTTGAGCTTTATGTGATTCCCTGATTTTCGCCCGTATGTACAAAAACATTGAATATTCAAGGACGCTAGGTTTTCGTTGTTCTTTTCATTAGGTTTTCGTTAGATGTTTTAGTTATTATTAGTTTTGACCGTTTTAGTTTCAGATGTGTTTGGCCATTGCTCACTATTAGTCATTATTCCCAGTTTTATGGTCAGTCAACTATAACAGCATAAGACAGATTTTCGTTTTAGTTTTAGTTAACAAAACAACACTAGGCAACTCCCCTTCTCGTCCTCCGCCCGCCCTCTCCTCCCGACAGTCCCTCATTCGACCACCCCTCACCACCACCACCACATACCATCCCCTCTAGAAATTAAGCAGCAACAAATTCTAACATTTTTTTCAGCAAGCGACTGTCTCTGTCTGTCTGTCGATCAGTCTCTCGATCACTCCCTGTCTGTCTGTCTGTTTTTCTGTTCTCTGTGTCTCTATCTACACACACAAACACACACACACACACACACACACTCATACAAACACACACAGACAAACAGAAAACCGAATCGTAAGCACAAGGCTTCCGGAAACAAAGACACAAAGAAAATAGACAAGTGCAGACTACAGAGACAGGCAAACAGAAGACACACACAGACAGACAGACAGACAAGGTGACACACAGACCGACGAACACATAAAGACATAGATGAGAGGGACAGAAAGAGAGTCCGTGCCAGGCGGAGACAGTGGAGAGGGGGTGGGACCCAGTGAGCGCCTGACATGCGGACCAACATCATCAATCCAGTATTACATAACAATCTGACATTAATAGTACCAGTCTACAGCATCCCCCGCCTCTGCTCACTCTACTGTTTGCTTCTGTCTGTCTGTCACTGTCTGTCTCTGTGTCCGTCCGTGTCTGCCAGTCTGTCTGTCTGCCTGTCTGTCTTCTGTCCGTCCTTTGTCTCTGTCTGTCTGTCTGCCTGCCGGTCTGACGTCCGTCCGTCCGTCTCTGTCTGACTGTCTGTCTGCCTATCCGTCCGTCCGTCCTGCCTCCATGCCTGCCTCCTGTCTGTCTGTCTGTCTGTCTGTCATCTGTCTGTCTGTCTGTCTGTCTGTCTGTCTGTCTGTCTGTCTGTCTGTCTGTCTGTCTGTCTGTTAGGCACTGATTGCCTGGGTATTAAAACCAGAAATGTCACAGTTCTAATTCGGAAACATGAACATTATTATGTGTTATTCCTTCAAGGAAAGAGAGGAGGGAGGGAGGGAGGTGGTAGGTAAGCAAGGAGAGAAGGAGGCAGACAGAGAGGGAGCAGGGAAGTCAGAGGGAGAGGGTGGCAGGGAGGGAGGTAGGGATAGAGGGCGGTAGGGAGAGAGGAAGGCAGTGGATGACCTCTTCCCAAAAACAGGTTGCCACCACCCGTGAGTTAGATGCTCTGCATGGTTCACGTCTGACATCGATCAACAACTGGTTCTTAGGTTGCACATGTATGCTCTAATCGGATCTAATCTTGGATCTCAATCTAAAGCACCAGTTCTACAGTCCATGCAGACCAATCACCCACCGAATCCAGTTCAACGTAATCCAAACAATCCAGTTCAGTCTAGTTTAATAATACAGTTCAGTTCAATCCAGTTCAATCCAGTTCAGTTCAATCCAGTTCAGCTCAATCCAGTTCAATCCAGTTCAGCTCAATCCAGTTCAGTTCAATCCAGTTCAATCCAGTTCAGCTCAATCCAGTTCAGTTCAATCCAGTTCAGTTCAATCCAGTTCAGTCCCGTTCAGTCCGTTAGAAAGACACAGGGCCAACTTTGAGAGGACCAAGTCAGGCAAAATGAGCCAAGTGAGGCAATAAGAACCAAACTTAGAAGGAGGAAAGCCATGTTGAGCCATTAGCAACTTAGGTTGACTTTAGATGCACTTTCAGTTGCAAGGAAAGACCTCATTCACACATCTGAGAAATTATCTGCCTTCAGTCCTGACTGTATCCAGGAATGGGGGCAGGAATGGGGGCAGGTTCCAATACAAGCCAGATCTATTTACTAACTGGGTATGCCCAATTGCCCATGCACACCCCCAACTGTTTACAGAGGGAAGGTCATTAGGCTGTCCAGGGTCTCCTCTGTATTAAGCGCTAATAACAGCACATGGGTTGTCCTAACATCCCATTCCAGAGCTTACAATGCATTATTGAAGCCTCCCCACTGAACTGGGCCATGGAATCCTATATCATCATCATCATAATCAGTTCCTGACACCAGCCATTTGGCGGCGATGGGTATGAATAAATGATCTCCATTGTCCTCGGTCATTCGTCAAGTAGTCCAAATAATGTTATGTCCTCATTTATATTATCTATCCACAGTATTCTTGGTCTGCCTTTGCTTCTGTTTCTTTCAAATTTCATGTGGTGCATTGTGTGGATTCAGTCAACTGGCATTCTCTCTACATGTCCAAACCACTGGAGTCTTGGTTGAACGACTTCGTCTAGTAGAGTTGTTCTATACACTTGCCTAATATTATAGAAGTACCTGGCTGGGCCTTAATATCAGTCTATGCACAGAGAGAGCCTTAGAAGGCATTATCTTAATCACAGTCAAAGTCCACAGAAGGACCCAGGCACCTAGGTCTCCTCCTTAGTTACTGTTCAACAATGCTAATAAAGATGATTAGCATCCCCTCCTCCTTTATCCAGGCTTGGGACTGACACTATCAGAATACAAGCAGTGGCAGAGTTACTGGGCACCCAAGGAGGTAATGTGGGCAACCAGACCAAAGCCAAGTATTTAATCTTTGCCTGATGTAAGACTCTCTTCTGTTCACAGCTCTTAGCTCTATATGTCAGAAGATTGGTTGGGAGAGGGCAGCAGAGAGGAATGTAATGGGTGACCTCTTATCAGTCATTAGTCGTTCTATGCTCTGGTTCCCCAAACCTCATGACAACTTCGGCATCACTCTACATCAACAATGCCAGTGTAGGGCACCAGCCTGCTGCCCACACTCAAACACCAAAATTGTGGTTTTCCTTACTTGAGAGACAGACAGACAGAAAGATACACATAAACAGCCAAGAAGACACAAACAGACACAAATATTTATACACTAATACCTTATACTAAAAAGTGTACTTATTGCTTGGGACATGTTTTAGTGATCTGAGGTTTTAAAAGTTTTTATAAAATAGCTGCCAGATACAAATACATTTCATACACACACATGCATGCATACAACCATACATATATGTGTGTACATACATACATACATACATACATACACATACATACATACATATACATACACACACATATATATATATACATGGACATATATATATATACCTATATACATGTATCTGGACCTTAATATGTGGGGTCCATCATTCTCAGCTCCCTCTCTCCCTCCCTCAACCCCAGATGCTGCAAGAGAGTAAGCTCCAATCTGTCAGACAGCCATATTCCAGATCCTCACATGGTTGCATTATAAACAGTAAACATTGCACCAAGCCATTAGTACATCAGACAAAAGCGAAGCCATTAGTGATCTGTAACAATGAATTGATGTGTGCATGTATCAGCAAAACTATCTAACATTATAGAGAAAGCACTAATGCATGTACAGGTAAATGGACATTTTACATTACTGTGACAAAGTGTATACCCAGCCCTGCTACTCTTCTTCTTTAAGTTCTCTGCCCTTCGGCAGGTTCCAACTTCCAATGACCCAGCTTCCTGTGCTACTTTTTCCTTTAATTCATCCGTCGGCCATCCATCCAGCATCATCTGCCTCGGTCTTCCCTCCCTCTTTTCCCTACCCCTGCTACATCATGAACAAATCCCTCTGCCATGACTACTATTAATTAGGGGTGGGCAACGATTAAAAATTTTTAATTGAAATTAATCGCAAATTTAAAATTTTTAACTGCCATGACTAATGCATTCCAATTGTTGGTTAAGACGACCTTACCTGTTACAGAAGATATGGACCAATCAACTTCTTCAGCTTCTACCATAAATTTCAGCCACACACAACATGCCCACCACGGGAAAACTACAACAAATCATCCATGGAAAGCTTAAAATTTATATCACAACACAAGCAATCCAGATGGTATTGCCCATAAAACACTGCGTCGTCCAACTGCCATGGGCCTGTAACTAGGTAGCCTACGCTTGCAGGCTTTTGCAATCATTTCCGTTATAAAATATTGAAGAAAAACGTCCATAAAACGCGCGTGCAGTAACGCGGACCGCAGTCCCTCTGAGTAATGCATTGTTATCATTAGACAGTTGGCTGCGGTAGAAAGGCTGGCTATTGATTTCCTCTCCATCAAGCTAATAACAATTGATCACCGGTAATAACAACAACAACATCCTTTAGATTACATGTTGCCGTATACAGAAGGGTCTTTGGATTGCCGCACTGAAATAACAAGAAGCAACACAGTGGCCGAGTGTTTGAGTATTGGTTTGAGTTGCCATGGCAACGTTATGGGTTGGAATATCCTCCACTGGGACTGTGTGGGAAGCTGTCAAGACACAACTGCTTATGAAGTCAATTACTGATACCCCATTATTAGACATAATCAGTTAGTTGTCTAACCTCATGACTTCTATAGTGCCTTCATCATAATGATCAAAGCATCAATAGGATCGTCACTTCAAATAAAGTATCAATAGGATTGTCACTTCAAGTAAAGTATCAATAGGATCGTCACTTCAAATAAAGTATCAATAGGATTGTCACTTCAAGTAAAGTATCAATAGGATCGTCACTTTAAGTAAAGTATTAATAGGATCGTCACTTCAAGTAAAGTATTAATAGGATTGTCACTTCAAGTAAAGCATAAATAGGATTGTCACTTCAAGTAAAGCATCAATAGGATTGTCACTTCAAGTAAAGCATACCAATAGGATTGTCACTTCAAGTAAAGCATACCAATAGGATTGTCACTTCAAGTAAAGCATACCAATAGGATTGTCACTTCAAGTAAAGCATCAATAGGATTGTCACTTCAAGTAAAGCATTAATAGGATCGTCACTTTAAGTAAAGTATTAATAGGATCGTCACTTCAAGTAAAGTATTAATAGGATCGTCACTTCAAGTAAAGTATCAATAGGATTGTCACTTCAAGTAAAGATACCAATAGGATTGTCACTTCAAGTAAAGATACCAATAGGATTGTCACTTCAAGTAAAGATACCAATAGGATTGTCACTTCAAGTAAAGATATCAATAGGAATGTCACTTCAAGTAAAGATACCAATAGGATCGTCACTTCAAGTAAAGTATCAATAGGATTGTCACTTCAAGTAAAGATACCAATAGGATTGTCACTTCAAGTAAAGATACCAATAGGATTGTCACTTCAAGTAAAGATACCAATAGGATTGTCACTTCAAGTAAAGATATCAATAGGAATGTCACTTCAAGTAAAGATACCAATAGGATTGTCACTTCAAGTAAAGTATCAATAGGATTGTCACTTCAAGTAAAGTATCAATAGGATCGTCACTTCAAGTAAAGTATCAATAGGATCGTCACTTCAAGTAAAGTATCAATAGGATTGTCACTTCAAGTAAAAAATATCAATAGGATTGTCACTTCAAGGTAAAACTTAGTTAAAATTGTAATCTGGGGGTCTAAATCCTAAAGGTCACAGAATCCAGAGGTCACGACATGATGAGTAAATAAGCTGAAACAGAGGAGTCTCAAGTTTAGCCCTGAATGACATCGGGCACTAACAGAAGACACAAAACCAGGTGGTAAATTCCAAAGTTCTGGACCAGCCACAGAGAACGCACAAGAGCCCAACACAGTACACAATTCTAGTGCGAGGATCAGAGAGAACGCAGAGCAATTAATATAGTAATCTGGGCACTTATGATTATAGTGCCATTTAATAATAAAGAATATACTTACTTACTTACATTTAGTACCTCACAACACACCTAACTACACTAGCCTATATAACGTTGTGCTTACCTAACTTAAGAACAATAAAAACAGAAATTTCATCAGTAAGCGAAACAAATTTACACAGAAAACTTGCAGAGTCACCAGCGACGGGCTCAAGCACACACATGGACCCCAACCAAAGGATTCCAATCCGTAACTGACCATTGCCTTCTAGATAGTATCTAGAAGGCAATGAACTGACCCATAAAACCATGTTCACAGTCTCTGGACCTAGCTGCATCGATAGAGTGGAGAGGCGACAAACGGCAGCGCCCGCGAAACACAGTAACACCACCGCCCAGTAGTCGCTCGTTGGTGGAGAGTGACACGCGTCCAGCTATCCGTCGAGCCCTCTGTTGCAAGTTGAACTGGTGAAGTAAGTAAGTAGGCCTACGTGCTTTATTGAAAAGTCGTCTGCCGATCGGTAACATTACTTTACATTGTAGTTGAATAATACTTACCTTACCATAATATGATTCCAACCACTGAGTAGGCCTACGCTTTATCTTCAACAATCAATCATACATTAAAATATCTCATACTTCGCTGGGGGGGCCCGTGGCGCTTTGGATAACATCTGGCACAGAGACCGAGAGGTACCGAGTTCGAGCCCCCGTTGGGCGGATATGTTTGTAGGCTGCTATTAGCGCCGTTGTATTGCAAGCTGTCTGTTCTGTTAGTAGTTAAGATTTCAATTGCATAACATGTAAATGTACAGCGCAGTGCGTTTGTCAGGCGCTAAATTAAAGAAAAGATTATTATTATTATTATTATTAATTAAAACAAATAAAAGTTCGTCTCAATGAGCCAAACTCGGCCACTCGAATAAAACTTCATCGAATCTAACAACTTTCGCAGGTGTGTGGGCCATAAATAACAACTTACCGTTGATTTCTGCAAAAATTCATTACAAACGTTAGTCTAACGACCACAGACTGCCACAGTCACTACACTAACAACACTCGCGTGCTAATCCGCCTTAAGCCAGTGGATATAGGACTGGTGAAAGGTCATGACCCTCGACATAACCCAATTTCATCGCATCAAGCGTCCAATCACAGCGCTCTATCGATCGCTTGCAATGAAAGCTTAAACTTCGTATAAAACGCAATAATGATAAATAGAACGAAATATAGGTCTACCAAGTGAAGGTTCATGCAAAAAGAAAGTTAAGCTTATACCATATCTTTCATTTGGCGTGTTTACTATTTAGACCTCAGTGTCATTTTTAAGCGATCGCAAGTCGAAACTGCACGAAAGATTCAACTGATAGCCTACGGCAGCGCTGAAGCAAACTAAACATTCGAGACTTGGGCCTGTAGTCCAGCTGGATAAACCACTGAATTTCATGCTACTGTAAATTTGCGGAAATGGTTTTGGTGAAACTGAGATTTAATTAGGGGGGCCTAAACCTCTTCTTGCCTCTGCCTTGACTGTCCCCCAGTCTACTCAGCTGAATTTCCTCTTAGGATTCTTCCCGGGATAATTCTTCATGGGATTCTCGCTAAGAAGGATTTTTCTTAGGATTCTTCTTCGGATTTTTCGTAGGCTTTTCCAAACGATTCTTCACAGGATTCAGCTAATTAAGTTAGTAATAACGTCTGTAGCGTCTGCACGGCTAACGCCACCTAGCGAACAGCTATCTGTCACTGAGCAACTTGACATGAAACGTTTAAGCCTTTCAGGCTTTAAGGTACAGTACGTGGAGTCATGAACTTTATGGCAGTGCATAGATTAACCGTATTTGGAATACGTGGAGTCATGAACTTGTGGGCAGTTCAATAGTTCATAAGAGTGTGAAAAGGAGTTCCCAGTCACTTAAATACAGATAAATGTGAACAATAAGAGGGATAGCCTATTGCACAATGCGGACGTGCGACATCTTGGGTATACGTACAGTAGGCCTATTTCAGCAGTTAAAATAATGCACTGACTTTAATATGGGCAAGTTCATAAAGGTGTGCAAAGGAGTTCCCAGTCACCTAAATGCAGATGAATGTGAACAATAAGAGGGATTTTGCACAATGCGGACGTGCGAATCTTCGGTATAGGCTACAGTATTTCAGCAGATATAGGCTACTGAGCCTATACAAGCTTAAACACAAACAGTTGCAGCCAGCAGATAGGCTATAATTATAGCCTATAGCCTATTGAGTTGAATATAACTGCAGTGGAGTCGATTAGTTAGAGCGCCTGGTTTGAGTGGTTTCTAACTGTAGAGAGTATGGGTTCGCACCGACTATTATAGTCCTAGCTTTCACGCACAGTTGCTCAAAGCCATCGATGCTTTGTCGATTCGCCGTGACTGTCACTTCTGAAGTTTGGAAGGAGTTAGTATCAAGTACTGCATTTGTACATTATATTTGATACTTTCAGGATGCGGCAATGTCATTTTTCAAAGTAGCCTAAGTCTTATTTTGCCGGTATCTGTTATGAACGACCAGGCTAATAAATCAATAAATATAAATTCCAACTGAAGGACATTCATTTCGTGAAATTTCATTTCTTCAACAATATTGCTCTATCCGCATCAAAAGTGAAAAGGTTCTGAACTAATTTAAATGAATTATAAAATTTCAGCGGCGTTGTAAGTAAATGATACGTGCAAGCAACGAAGCAAATGAGCTGCGATCTGGTTTCCCGCTTAAAGTTGCAAATTTAGTTCTTGCGCTAAATAAATTTGTATGAACGTGTGATGAGAAAAATGATGCGCCACGGTTTCTATATTTAGCAGTTGTGCAGTAACTTCGTTGCGTGCAATTTTTCAGACTTTGTTTTAAGATAGAAATTAAAAGGGATAAAGTTCTTTAAAAATGCAGGATAAATACGACACTGCTTTCTTAGGGATTCTGCAGAATGAAGGAGAAATATCAAAGTTCTTGGACAGCCTCTTCTCATTCCTATATAGAAAGTACGCAACTGCCTTGTATTGTTACTGGAGTAGGGCTTATAGAGCGCATATCGAAACCGCTGAAAATACTACTATAACGTTATCAAAATGCCCAGCTAGGTTGTCCAACGTTCATGTTCGAGAGATACTTCAAAGCTGGAATTGGGCGACAAAAATTGCAACGAACACCCGTTACTTAATTGAAAATGAGCAGGGTTGAGCCATACGGTTCCTGTAGAAAAACGTGTGCACGTAGGCCTACATTTACGGGCAAGCTTATAGAATCGGGGGCTGAAGGATATAGTGCGTAAGTTTATTGGCATCGTGAGTGTCGGTTAGGGTCAGGTTAGGCGTTGTGAGGGTCGGCCAGGGTCAGGGTTAGTGTCGTCATTAGAAACCCTGGTACCGTCCGGCGTTCGCGCAGCATGCCAAAAGATACTGTATAATCTTTCAGCCCACGATACTATAAGTTTGCCCATTTACGTTCCAAATTTGTCAGTCTTTTGACGTTATCAGGATATTATTGAGGCTGTGAACTCTTCTGAAATCAGGTCAAAAAAAGGATTTAAGGTTATTTGTAGATTAGATAAAGCAAAGTTTCGAATAACCAACACAAATCTCAAGAAAATTGCAGAAGATTAGCTAAGACTATACTGCAGTACTGTTGTTCTGTTGATGTTGAAGCATGAAGTGATATAGAGTTACAGAGAAATTTTACATGACTGACTTCAAGTGATTATGAGTTGCATTCATTATTTGTGATTGTAATCAATAAATTGTACACCATTCTTCAAAAGACACTGTATATCCATATATATTTGAAACTTTATGATGAAACTACTTTATTATTTTATGTGGCACTGTTTGCACTAAAGGCATGTTATGATTTGTTTGAGTTAAATGACTAAAGATGGAAAATTTGAATACTCTGTGATCTAGGACTGATTTCTACATTCTGCTAAACTCGCCATCAGAACGACTGGGTTTTCCACCTGGAGTCTCCAGAAAGCTGGTGCTGTCTGTAAGTGCAAGTAATCGTAATCATAAGTGCGCATTTATGTAGCCCCTTCAAGAAACTCTCAAAGGTGCTCCCATCCTGACAACAAGATACCATGATGAAACAGAATGGTCTGAAACTGCTGGCAAAATAGAGGCACAGGATGGAAAAGAAGGTCATAGCACAGGTTTTGCAGCAGTCTGTTTGAGATTGAGGGGCTGACTGTGGCATAGCTGCCATGTTGTATTATGAAAGTATGGTACAGATCATGTTGTGCTGCACAGTGAAAATGTATACAGCCAAGGATAGATGACACTGAAGTACATAGCATCTTAAGACAAAATAGACCACAACTGGCCAGGCAGTTATTCACCAGCATAGAGATCTTAGGCTCAAGTCTGTTTCCCGATTTAATTTAATCTTTATTTATTAGTATAAGTTTGCCTAAGAATACAACACCAGTTTTTCTTGTAGAGCTATTACTTCCTCCTTAATCTAGTAAGTACTAATCTACTGGTACTCAGTAATAATGCACAAGACATCAGCTGATTATTGACTGTAGACAATAGAATGTGCTTCTGGTCATGAAAAACACATAATATCAGTATATTTGAAGTCAGCAAGATTCAAAATGGCCCGTCTTGTGTAGTGTAGAGCTTGCTTGTGCTCGTTTGATTGGTATATATGATATCCTGATATTCGTCATTTACAAAATTGTCAGTTTCATCATGTTGTATACTGATCCCAAAATCAAAAAATGATACAGGTAGCTTACAAAGTAATTGAACACAAACCATGCAATGCTTTGCAGGTTTGTCTTTCCAATATCAGTTCTTGTGCCTAAATGTTTCTTAATTGCTTCATGTGCTATTTGCAAAATGTTGAATTGAAAGGCATATCAGAAATATGAAGCAATGGCATTACAAGATCAGAAACGAAAAGAGGCAGCCAAGGAAAAAGTTTCTACTTCTGACCCAAAGCCTACAGGTATGTGTCACACTGTGTATTGAGTATAAAAATCTGGAAAAGGAACTTAGTTAACTATGATGGCGATCAGAGATTTCATGGCTTCTCCATTGCCTCAGTTTCTAAACCATGAGTATGAGTGACATAGTCGGCTTTTCAAATCTGATATAGGTATCAAATGGCGGGGGTTAATCTATTGACTTCTAAAGTGCCATTATCGTAATACACCAGGCATCACTCGATGGATGCTTGTTTGAAATGGTAGTCAAATTTTTTTGTCCATCCTGGTTGAAATCCAATGGAGTTGTTTTGCTATTGAAGCAGGCAGGGAAGAAGACTATGAAAGTTTAAGTTATTGAGTAAGACAGATCTGGGTACCGGGTGTATGCTTCTGGTTATTAGTTCTCAAAGGGGTGGTTCTGGGGTTTGAAATAGAGCCTATCATTTGACTGATATTGGGATACCATGTATACCACACACACCAGCACGTACACACTCTAGACTGCACTGGACGGGCTTTTTTAATCTTCCCAACTTCAAATGTACTGATATTATGTGTTTTTCATGAACAGGAGCACTTTATATCGTCCATTTGGCTTTCTTACTCTGCACAGCTTTCTAGTGTGATTTTTAAATGCAGGTATATCATGCTCTTGTAAGAAGTCTTATACAATGCTGTAAGCTATGCACACAAATAAATTTAGGACAGCAGTCCAACTTGGAACTCCTCCTCCTCCTTGCAGATTGCGTGGCTTGACGGTGAATTGTAGGTTTTGTTTGCACTGGTATTGAAAGTATTTAAATTCAAGATGCATGAGTGAAATTCATAGGCATCAGCAATCTGCCACTATGCCATCCCAGATTACTTTCTTTATGTTCATGCTTCACTGAAAAGCAAATGTCCGAAGGGCGACACCTTCGCAACACTTTTACGAAAGTGCTTTAATAACACATACATGTGCAATTTTCTTACTCTACACAGCTTTCTAATGATATTTAAATGCAGGTGTATCATGCTGTTGTTAGACGTCTTATAAACTGCTGTAAGTTATGCACACAAATAAATGTTCACAACATACGTTAAAATGATATCAATTGAATAATTGTTTAAAGAGGAGCAGACTGAAGTTCCTGATGTTGCTCGAGTGGAGGAAGTAACGGCCGTTGAAGAGGTTGCGCCTACAGAGGTTCCCAAAACATCAGTTCCAAGTAATACAACGTCTGATAGCCAGCCAGCTCCTAGCGACGATCATACCGCAGAGGCCACTCCTCTTATCACAGAGGCCATTCCTCAACCAGAGCCTGAAGGAACCAGCTTACCTGCCGCTGACACTGCAGCTTCAAAAGATGGCTCTGATAAGCACCAGGAGACGAAAGACGAGAATTTACAGACATCTACAACTGCTGCTGCATCAAAGGCAAACGATGATGAAGATGATTATCCAGAGCTCACCAGGTAAGCTTCCTTCCAGCATGATGCAACATTTCATTGTGTAGATGCACCAGGATATCAACTCAATGTTTCTAAATCATCTTCATAAAACTGAGATTTAAATCAGAATATGCTGTGGCTATAACCACTGTGCTGTGCAGTTTTCTATCCAGTTTGATGCCATAGCCCATTCTGTTTGAGCATCAAGGCCCGCCGAGAGGAGGAGCAGAGGGGCTAATGCCCGGGGCCCAGCGACTCTTTAATAGGGGCCCAGGCCATGAACTTATGAAAAATATTATAAGCTCAAGCAAATTAAAAGTGTTCAATGATCTGTTAGGAAGCAAGACAGACTGCATGGTCTTGCAACTCTTGCAAATGCAATCAAATATGATCTGGCAAAATCATTGAACTACGAGGATATTATAAATGATGTTGATGCAGCTAAATCCAGAAAGTTGCCTTTCGATTAGCATAAATTTGAAAATTAATTTTTTTAAATTAACAACTGAATAAAATCATAGTTGTATAAATTTAAATATAATATCGTACTTTTGTACCTGTATTTTTATTATTTCAATATGTTTTTTTACAAAATTTCTCATAAAACCTAAAGATAGTTTAGACACCTGTGACTGCTCTGCCTAGGGGCCCATAATTTTTGTCGAAAAACCAGTGAGCATCAGGCTTATGATCCAATTTATCCCCATTGCCAATGCCTTTTTATTATCAACACCAATACTTCCTTATGAAAGTGCATCATTTTATAATGTAAACTCTGATATAATGCACTTGACCCTAAGCTTTTTAATTGGACATCCTTATAGCACAGCGTTAGAAAAATGCGGTTTTTATGTTGGCCCCAACTGTAGTGTCAAGAAGAGGTTCTAGTGAAGTAAATTTTTACAAAACATGTACTGGACCTTTTCTTGTAACACTACCTCAGGGAATCAACCATTGCTTTATAAGGTTAATGTATCTCTTCATTCTGTTCTGTTGCTTATATGGCAATGGAGCACCTCTGAATAGGCAATCTGGTAGGGGCACTATAACAAGTGTTCAAATACAATACAATACAATTCGTTGTCAACTAAAAACTTATTTGCAGATTGCTTATCCACCATGAGCTGTCTCCCGGTCTCAGCCGAATTACCCTCTGGATGTTGAACTGATTACAGCTTGGATTTCGTCGCCATTGGTTAATACCTTGTATATTAAACACTGGTGCTATAGAAGTTAAAAATTAATAATGCTGTTTATTCATTAGTGAGAAATTAATAAAGTGGTCACATTGTAATGAGTAATTAAATTTAGGATCCATGTCACAGACTACATTTTACAAGAATGTCCCTTGTGATGAGCCTCCAATGTGCATTGAGCAGAGACAGCAGTTGTTATAGATTTCTGTTCTATTTCCTAGGTTACAGAAGATTTTCCAAGCCAATCCAGAATCGTACAATGGAGCAATACGTGAAAATTATTCGTGGTCTCAGAGCATCACAGACGTTGATGCCCGAGTAAAAGTAAGTTTTCAGAAAGTTGGCATAACATAACATAAATTAATGTAGATGGACATTTCGTGGCATCTATAAGAGCCTCTCGAGTTCAGTTTTATTTAATTTGACACAGATGAGCGATGTCTAATATCTGGAAATACAGTTTACATCTAACATCCAAGTAAAAAGTTTAACTAAGAGTTGTGACTACCAGTATCTGTCTAGGATGTATGTTTAATTTAATAAATTCTACACTGGTAGGTTAAGTGATTGCTTTTCATGTTTAGTGATCTTGGATTTATTAAATTGGAATCACAGAAATCATTTAAATTTATTAATGAAAGCATGCCTGTAGCATGGCCCATATGAGTTCTTTTGCCTTGCGCTGTCAACGTTGACTCGTGAATAAGCCACACGCAGAGAAGCAGACAGAAACAGAATCGAAGCAGACTGATATACAAACCGACAGATGCTGACCAACACACAAACTGATGAACATAGGCCATTGAAGATGGACCGAGAGACATTAATTAGGAATATAAGTTTTTAATTTAAGATAATTGTCTATAATCCAGAATAACTGCAATTCAAAACAATTATTGTAGTAGTAAGATCTTGAAATTCAGTTGTAAACTTTTTATAGAAGTAACTCTAGCCTTAACTGTGTCGTGAAAGTGGTGGAATAACTTTTATAGAAAAAATTTGACAGGATTTTATTCGTCTTCTTGCTAAGAGTAAGTTATAAGTTTCAGTTCCCACTTATTGTTTCCAGGTTCCTAAACACGTACGGAAAGGAAAAGACGTGACAGTGGTAATAGGAAAGAAACACATTAAGGTGTCTTGTAAAGATGCGAATGGCCAGACAGTCGTGATAGTCGATGGTGACTTGATCTGGGAGTGCCACAAGGACGAGTGTGTCTGGAGCCTGGTTCCTGGAGAGCACGTACATGTAAGAACATTATTAAATTATATTGCTTATTAATTAGCAGCTCACTGTATAGTGCCAGTGTTGTAATGCATAAGGCATAGAGCAAAACCAGGACAGAATCAGGTCAAAACCCAGAAAGTCAGTGTGCTGATACAGTCTATGATGGATAAGCCAAGCTGAAAAAGGTGCCCAAGTCTTAAGTTGAGACCAAAGTGACAACTCGTATACAATAAAAAATTCATTTTTGACCATTACTGATGAATTTCTTCTCAAATAAACTTATGAAAAGTTGAAGAGAGACTTTTTGGGGAGAAAAATAAAAAAACGAAAAAAAAACGTTTTTTACAACTATGCTAATTACAGTGGCATCGTTACATTGCAAAAGTACAGGATGGAGGTACAACCATAATACCTTATGTTGCAGAATAAAGAGATCCATGGCCAGGGCAGATAACACTGAAATAGCTCTCTAACATAAGATGGAGCACAAGCAGCCAGGCAGTTATGGATAGGCAAGAGGATCTTAATGTACTGAGAGCTCTTCCTAAAAATTCAGTGAAACTCTGCAGTTTTTAACTGAAAAAGTATTTTAACAGTTGATAGCTTTAAGATTAGTTTCAAAATCTGCAAATGAAGACAACAGTAAAGCAGAATACTATTGAGTTTCAGTGATAGTGGAGAACTTGTGTACAATACAAAATTCATGTTTGACCATTACTGATGAATTTTCTTCTCAGATAAACTTAGAGAAAGTTGAAGAGAGATGGTGGGATGCTTTGCTGACTGATGAACCAAAGATCAACGTGCGAAAAATTGACCCAAGTCGACCAATGACCGACTTGGATGACGAAGCTCAGGCCAAGATCGAGGAAATGATGTACAACGAACAACAGAAGCGTCTTGGACGTCCACAGTCTCATGAAAAAGTAAAGGAAATGGAGTTCTATGTTTATTCATGTATTGACAGTTTCTGCACATCGCTCTACGTGCATCTGAAATCTAATCTAATCTTACAGCTTCTATAGGACAGTTATAATAGTGGACATTTATAGGAAGAATGCTGTACTCGCATTGATTTTTATTTGTCTGATGATGTCTGTGCACCAGAGTGCAGCTCTTCTGCAACCGGTTTAATAAAGAATATACTTACTTACTCAAGCATCAGTCGACAGTGCATCAATTGATCGTGCAGTATATGTATATGTACTGCTTTTCTTTTAACACTTACTAGAGGTTTAAAGTTTAGTAATGATTACTTTTATTTCCTCAATTAACATTTATCATATACTTCACCTGTTAAACACAGACTTGATAACATGTGGTCATGGTATCTTTTCATCCATGGAGCACCAGCACCCACAGTACATGGCTTTCAGTTTACGTCAGCATATGTGATTTCATGCCGAAAATAAATTACCTTTCATTAAGTAGCATTATTTTATTTTTCAGAAAGTTCATGATATGCTGGAAAAGGCGTGGGATGCAGAAGGCTCACCATTCAAGGGACAACCATTTGACCCATCAAAGATTAACGTGTCACCCGGAGGATTAAGCTAGAAGCTGTGAATACTTGCCACAAGCCAACCAACTGTTCAGCCTAAAATTTTCAATGAATCGTTGCATGGACGGAAATTGACTACACTTCAAGTGAAGCAACATTTTCAGAGAACTAAGTCTATTCAAACATTTATTGTCCAACAAATGTATATGAAAAGACAGAAAGATGTGGATTTGAAAGATCGAGTTAACGAACACTCTTGCGTCTTACACTCAGGGTAAAATAAAGTGAATTATTGCACTAGACTCTCCTCATAGCACTTTTGTACTCTTAGAAACAGGTAAACACAGCTGTAATAACTACCATTACGCTTACAAGATGCTTCTAAAATCTACTGGTGTGGTCTCTAGGTTGTTGAACCTTTACCCCAATTAGGGATGGACCGTAGCTTGAGCTGCAAATTGGTTTTCACCGGATTTTGCCCTAGAACGATTAATCGTAATTTGGCACATCCCTGGACAAATACCAAAAGAAGTAATATTTTTGACAAAAAACAATTTCTTTTTTCATTAACACAAAAATAGTAACCTATTTTGGTGACCTCCTGCGGTAATCTTTATCATTGAAAATCTGTGTAAAATAATAAAATCATGAGTCGACGCATCAAAAAAATGTTGGACACATAAAATTGTAAAGCTGACTAAACTAGTACTTTAGAACCAAAGAAAAATAATATTGCCGATTAATCGGATCAAATCTGGAATCGACAAACAAGCAGGCCAGAACAGGAAATCGGCAAAATAATGCCAATAGTTCCATCCCTAACCCTGATGCTCAAAGAAGACATTTGTGACCTGCTATGGCAAAAGGAGGTGGAAGTCGCCAGTGCTAAAACTGATGAAATTTGCTAAAACACCAATCAGGTGTAAATTTTTCAATTTTCGTTTTATGTTACATATCAATAAATGAGATCTTATATTACATGGAAAAAATATTATTTTAGTAATATTTCGCCTATTTCATAACAAATTTAATAATTTTGTATGATTATCAAAATTATCAGAGAATTAAAAATCATTTTATGACAAGTTTCAAGAGTATTTTATGGCCTTCATTCTTTATACATCCCATGTATATTACGTCATTGGAAAGCTTGCTAAAAAATAGTCTCATTTGGACGGTTTGCCATGTAGTGATTTTAAAGTCATAAAAATTGTCAACAAACCAGTGTTGCTAGGAGTTTAGTTTGTGTTAAGATAATAAACTTTGCATGCATTTTTCTCGAAATTGTACTTTGAGTAGAAAAACATTATAAAATTCATATCTCTGGAACCCATCAAGATAGAATAATAATTTTTTCAACATTTTAAACAGAAATTATTATTTATCAATTTTAGCCCAAAATATACAAAACTAATTGTTTGGACAACAGCCTCCTTTTGCCAGAGCAAGTCACATTTATCGTCTCAATTTGTATGGTGCTAATTTATTGACCCTAGTGATAGAGGGCTGCATTGATCCACATGGCCTGGTCACCCAATCAAGCATTTTGTAACAGCGATGTGTTTGCTATTGTTATGATGAATATAAACGTGTACCACTGCACAAGGTGAGCACAAAAGACGAGTACATTCACGTCTGAGAATACAACAATTCACCATGTATGTATGAAAATAACAACTGTAAACATGAATTAGGTGCAAATACTTATCCCCACATCAAACCACCACCCTGACTCAAATGCTATACAACAGAGTTGCACTGTGGTGAGGTCAGATTTAAAAGCTGAATTAAATTTGTAATCCATGTCATGTCTCTTACACACTTTACCTGAATTCTTGCCGTGACAATGGACACTATAAGCTGGTTCAGGCGCACTATCATCTATCAACAACAGTTACTGTTCTTTCAACGTTGGCCTTTTGTCTTAACACAGAAATTAAAATATAAACAACTGAAACTATGAAATCTTTTAACATTCTGCTTTCCTTTTGAGTCTGGCATATCAGTTCTCAAACCTTCCAAGATCCTCTCAAGAGCGTTTCCTAGCTAAGCCATCCCCAAAATGAACTTGAAGTTGTTGGTGTCGTCGTCGAAGTTGTCGGTGTCGTCTCCTTACTTCGTTGTCCAGGTGCTGTTTGCTGCGATGCTTTGGCCAATTCTTGAAGGATGCGAGCAGTTGCAGGGTCTATGGGTGGTGGTTGAGAGACTGTTGAAGTATCAACAGCAACAGCAGAAGTAGCAGGAGCAGCAGCCGGCGCAGGGGTTTGAGGGTTTTTTTCTGTGGTCAACGCTTCACCGGTGTGCATGGATGACCTGATGCCCTGAGAAATTCTTTTGGGATCAAAGTGTCGCAAGGTTTTTTGTGCCTTGGGAATGACAGACAGCACGAAATTCATTCTGCTTCTCATGAACGACTTGTAGCGCTGGAAGCACACGTAAACAACGACGCCGGCAACAATAGCAGCGGCCAAGGAGACAAAGAATAAGTTGACGATCTTGCTAACTGGCATATCTACAAACCAAGTGTTCAAGTTCATTACACTTCTTTCTCTTTCTCAACTTTATATATGCAATACAACTGTATTTTGATATTTCCCTCCTACCAAAGTTCAGAAGTTCACACGACCATTCGACAGAGCATTGATGGCGTTGAGCAACTGTGAATGAAGGACTTGCTCGATGTCTCTACAAGTAATTAATTGTCTAAGTGGAAGCTCAAACCCGTACTCTGCGTTACAGGCCAAGTGCCCCTAACCAATCGGCCACCATGCCCCTCTTGATGCTCTGAGAAATTCCTTTCAGATCAACGCTTCGCAAAGTGTATTGGCCTTGGATATTTTGAGTGAGCTGAAAGCATGATGGCATACCAGTAACCATCCAGCATGCCTTGTAATATCAAGCATGCTGAACCCTTGTGATGATCACAGTATTAATTTTTCTTGTTATAATAATATGTAATAATTAAATTATTACATCCTAACTGCATTTATCAAGTCCAACTATCTACTGAGAAATTGTGTGTAAAGGTCCCTACACCGTAACTGTTTCGTGCATGTCTTGAATCTGCACACTTCACCTTGCAGGGCAAGTGTTTCAACCAAGTGGCTACTATGGCTATCAAAGCAGTCTAACTCTCTAATGCTTAAAACCAATAACTGATGCCTTGCAATGGGCTCTAAATACATAGAAAGAAAGAAAAGAGCTTTGAAAACAGCTCTGTGGCCACACATTGACAATTATTATTATTAGTATTATTATTATAAGGTTTATTATTGGTTGATCCTGTTCATGAATACCACTGTAAACATGTTGAGGTTTGTGCTCCATTTTCACTCACTGCCTCTTACAAACAATCTTCTTTGACACATCACTTGGTTCTTCTTTAGACAACATTCAGTGTAAATTCTTTATGCCACTTTCCATTGTCTTATGTAACAACAGACCTAAATATAACTACTTCTATAGTGCCGTTATCATAAAGCAAAAAGGCGTCAATCAACGGTCACTTCAGAGAAAGCATAGTCAGAACTGTAATGCACTAGAGAAGTGCAGTCAAACTAAGATAGGTCAGAGAAACCAGAAGTCTTGCTAAAGTGGGCAAGCAGCTTGTTTAACAGACGAGTCTTAAATCTAGACCTCACTGGCATTGGAGAGCACATCTTAGTGGCTATTAACACTTTAATGACAAGCTGCATTGGTTTCCCAGTCGTTTTTAGTACACACTTGTCATCAAAGAGTTAAGATTACTGTAATAATTTGAGGAAATAAAGTTAGTGTAACCAGCTCATAATTATGTTAAAGACCTCAAACTTGCAGCTCACATTGGAATTAAGGCCTATTTCAACAAAGTCCAGCACTCTTTGAACAACTATCTCCCTCACGACATTTTGTTTCAGCATAGACCCCTTTGACTGACCTTGTAGTTGACCAGACTAGACCAGACTACAGATCTGTTTTGGAGTGTTGTTGACTTGTGCCAGCATCTTTTTACCGACACAGACATTTAATCTAACATTACAAGAAATTATTTTAAAAAACTGTTTACAAATGGTTACGTTTAAATGGCCATCCGATTTCTAAGGCTATACATACGAAATCCAAGTAGTTAGCTCACATAGTTGGCAACGGTAATCGTTAAGTGTTGGCTCGATCATCTCCGTAAACACTTTGCGGTACCAGTCTTTCACAAATGGACTGCACGAGTGAAGCACATTGGCGGTGCAATCCATTGAGCTTATCAAATACCTTTAACAGATTCACAATTAACTTAATTATAACCCTACTAGAATTGTTATTACTCTCATGGAATTCTAAATGGAAAATGACAACAGAAAAGTACAATGAATGGAATCATTAACAAAATTATAATAAACTCTATCAAATACATTTGGACAGTAGGATGGAAGAATTGCTGTAAGTTATCGTTATAACCCACTGGCTTCCTGTTGCAGAACGAATAACATTTAAGATTCTAATTCTGGGACATCTTGCTAGTTGGCACCACGAGGGAGCTGTGTGTTCCATTCTGAAGGCAACTGGTTTGGTGATCATTGCATTCTATTGCTTGTGGAGATCTGCAGGTACCATGCTTAACAAGACAGCAATTCAAGCCCATTGTATTTGGTCATTTGAAGACACAAGACATTGTCTTCTCTGGTGTGGACCAACCCATTGAACAGTCCTGTCGCATTTTTACATACAGATACATTTTTCTCTGTTTAACATAGATATGTTGTTTGCCTTACAACACATTTCTTTAAATCAGTTAGATAGCCGCATTCACAGCTTCACTGAAATGCACCTAAAGACACTATATTAAGTGTCTAGTTACACACATTTCTCATAACAATGACAATCCCATAGGCCTACTTGTGCCAATTCCTAGCTGTTGTCAACAAAGATTTCAGCAGATTCTGCACATGAACAGGCAGGAGCTAATAAAGTAGTCTGCCAAATATGGTCTGCTGCCTATGTTTGTTTCCACTGCCTTTACAGTGCCAATTGACCAATGGTTTCATTGGTCCATTGGCACTGTAAAAGCTGAGAGTGCAGAATTTGATTCTGATTTTGAATGCTGCATTTCAGCTGTTTCTGAAGATAGATACAAGACTCGCTTCCTTCTCCAATGTCTTTCCATCACTGTCCAACACCACAATGTCACTGCATTCACAGGCACAGTTTTGGAGAACTGTAAAAATTTGGAACGAGGCCTGATTTCTGAGATCAATCATTTTCTACTACTAACCTAATTGTTTCATTCTTGAGGGATCATTTCTACCTACCGGGTATAATAAGAGCAATAATAATTATAACAACAATAGTAATAGTAAAAAAATAATAATAGTCATAGTAATGATGATAATAATAATAATAAAGTTTCACAGTGGAAGAGCATGGGGTTTTGAACTTTGCTACTTAGGTGCAAATCCTGGGTAGAATATTAAATTGACAAGGATTAACGGATCAAAACCTCAGAGGCCATAGTCACTGATACAAGTTCATCCTTAAATCCAATGCACAACAATAACAACATTAAGAACAATAATAATAATACCCGGAATAATAATAATACCCGGAATAATAATAATACCCGGGTAATAACAAGTAATGTAGTGTAACAGTACTGTGGACTCGTTTACGCAGCCATTCTGCTCAAGCTGGTGTAATGTTCCCCAAAAGCTATTAACTTAATATGCCACAAGAACTGCAGTGTAGTACTAAATATTGACCTCTTCAGCATCATCCATTTTTATGAGCAGCCTGGTTTACGTGCATAAGACATGTCCCTGATGGCTTCGCGTTAATGAGCCTGCACTGTAATTGTATAAAACAGCTTCTCCCCACCACAAAATTTTACCCTTTGAGTGACGAGTAATTATAGTAGTAATAGTGAAATTAATAAACGTACTGACAAGCCTTTTCAACAACCACACTGATGTCAATTCGAGATGTTAAAGCTGATTCTACGGTTTCGTTGACCAGTGTCTGAATGCTTGTCCTAAGTGTGTTGTGACAAGACGTGTATGCTCTTTGTACTTCAGTTCCTTGAAAGCAGCTCACAACTGCATCATAATCTGTGCAAACAAAAAACTGCTTCACATATGCTGTACATTACGTGAGTCGTGCACAAAATATGTTGAGTAAGCTGGTGTGGTATACCTTCAGCAGGTTCTTTGAAGCTCCAGATAGCTAACTACATAGATAGCTAACTACTAAATACAACTAGCCATACAGAAAATAAGCTGTAAAGAAAGTAAGCCATCTAAAGTAAACGATAAATAAAGTAAGAGCTGTATAAAAAGTAAATGATAAATAATTGGTAGAAACCATTTTGTGTTTAAGAGATATTGTACTGTCATTTGTTTGTACATAATCAAGGCGAGAGCAGGCTTTGGTCTGTAACAATTCTATGGTAAGACCAGACCTTATGCGACCTATTGCTCTGATATGATAAAACAAGATTTGCAAAGGTTAGTTATGTGGGATTGGAATGTGAGATTACTGTTCAATGTGAGATTACTGTCACTCTAAGCGTTTTGACAGTTTTTGATAGTGGAACAACAATGTCAACACTGGATTGAGTAGGGAAAGAGCACAGTTGTTGGTGTGAGCCACACATGATTGCATTTACTTATCAGGGTTTATGGCAAGACTGTTGATGCAGAATCATGCATGCACTGAAGAGAGGCACTCCCCAGTTATTGCTTTGCTAGACTGATCTGCTGGTGACAGAGCAATATAAAGCGGAGTATCACCGGTATACTGCCGATGTAACTGGTTCCAAAGTCATTGGCTATTCGGCTGATTGGTGAAGTGAAGATTGTAAATAACAGGGGGTCGAGAACAGTTCCCTGTGGGACACCAGCAGTACAGAAAGAAGAATCAGACCAAGCATTACCAATACCCACTTGCTGAAACCGATTGAAGAGGAAGAAGCTAGCCAGTTTAAGACAGTACCACAGACACCAAAACTTTTATGGAGTCTAGATAATAGTAGCAGGAGGTAAACAGCACTAAGTTCAAGGCAAACTGAGAGGCACGGTCAAGGAAAACTGAGAGGCACACCCTTCCTTTACCAATAGATGAGAAGATGCTGTCCAGCGTAAAGGTGAGAGCAGTTTCAGTAGAGTAGCCTTCATCGTAAGCTGATTGGTAAGGACTGAAATTGGAAGTGGAGTAATGTGTCTCTTGTTCTGTATAAGGAAGAGATGTTCAAGAATCTTTTAGGTGTTCTTAAGGTTAGAGATGGGTCTAAAATTTGACAGGCTGTTAACGTCCTGGCCAGGTTTCTTAAGTAAAGGCGTGACATTTAAAACATGATGGAAAATAGCCTTCGACAAAAGACACGATGACCAAATGAGCAATAAGTACTTAATATAGTTACTTGTAACTAACACTATAGTACTTGTACTTAACACCAATGTACTTGTACTCGTACTTAAAACTTCATTACTCGTGACATCTGTGGTAGATTTAGACCTGTCACTGTCTATGGACTTGTCCCTCCTCTTGCTCTCCCTCCTTCAGAATTTACTTCAAAACTTGAAGCTGAAAATTTTAAACTCTCTAATCTGGACTCTTGTCCTTGACCACCCACACCCTTATAAATATTTTTCACATTAGAATTTTGCTGACTTCTCTGACTTGATTACAAAATGTAATTTACATTACATAATTGTAATCACAAATTAGTAGATCCTTCCGGTTAAAGACAAACTTCTCATCTATAGGTGTTCCATGCCTGAAAACACAAGAACTGTGTTTTCAAGAACAGAACAGCTTAAAAAGCGTACAGAAAAGAAGGCACAACTTGAATTAGGACACTTAACTATACATGTAAATAGAATATGATATAACAGCTCACAAAAGAAAGTTTAAAATAAGTCAATCTAAAATAATCAACACATAAAATAAGCACTAGTAACTCAACTAAACGTAAACAAATCGAGCAAGATTAAAAACGTAAATAGTCAAATAACTGAATAAACATTTCCACCTTCTAGCACATCCTTCCTGCAGGCATAGTGAAGTCCCTTGGCCAGCGCTAAGGCATACCGAGTATATCTTCTGCCTCTGTTATCACACGGGCTATTGGCTTTCAGACAGTTCACCATTAAGATGTAGTCACTTCAATAAAAGCAATAGCAGCGAGATTTCAAGGTATACCAGGCAAATTGTATTTTCCAATAACAGCCTGCATTTATTATTGCAGTTCAGTTGCCTGTGAGAGGCAGAACTGCTGCAATTCATGGCCTTAAACTCGCCTGTTTATTCGGGACTCTCATGATTGTAGCATATACAATACATTAAATAAGATACAACAAATACAATACAGTAGAACAAAAGATTGTTTAATTACAGGACCATGCATGCAAGGGCTTCTGGGAATAAGTGATTACCTCTGCAATTGACTCAATTCACCTCATCTACCAGGTATTACCTGTGCAATTAACTCAATTCACCTCATCTACCAGGTATTACCTCTGCAATTAACTCAATTCACCTCATCTACCAGGTATTACCTGTGCAATTAACTCAGAGTACTTACCTTATCTACTTTCTATTACCTCTGCACGTAACTCAGTTCACCTTACCTTATCTACTTCCTATTACCTCTGCAATTAACTCAATTTACTTTACCTTATCTACTTTCTTATAATACATAGGCTGTTTACTAAGTACTGTAAACGTGTGCAAGAGTAATTTCTGTTGGATATTCATGTCCTAAACTTTCAGAATGCTGTTGTGAATTTCATTTTCTCTGATGCAGAAATATTCTAAGTGCCAAAGACTGCTTTTTATTCATACAGCCTACAGCTTTAAACGTCAACAATCTGTCCTAAAGCAGTGCTTCCCAAACTTGTCAGCGTCACGGACCGGCAGAATTAACTTTTCAGTGTCACGGACCGGCAGGAAGTTTCCCACTGCAGGAAGACCAGCGCCTAATTTATTTTTTTTCTTTCACCTAAAATAGATTCCTCAAATATGTATTAAAATTGATTTAAACGCATTTGTAGCCAATTCTATGACTCTATTGCCCTTTCACTGCTAGCCTAATTACGTGTTTTTTGTTATGACTTTTAAAATACAAGAACCATTTCTTGATTCTGAGACAATTTGACCAGTTTCTTGACTCACTCTGCGGACCGGCAACTGAGGGCTCGCGGACCAGCACTGGTCCGTGGAACACCACTTTGGGAAGCACTGTCCTAAAGCAAAGTCTATTAATTTATTCTGTATAGCATTACAAACAAGCTTACTTTTTCACTGGCAAGGTACAGTACAGTAAACATTCTGCTGCTAAACATTACTAGCAGTACTCTCATAATCATGGATACTTTGGCAGAAGTCAATCAAATCAATCAATCAATTTAATTTATTCTCAACATCAAGCTGACAGGTTGCAACTTGTAACAGGTAGGAAATATTGTACATAAAAGTGCATAAAAAAATAAAATAAGCTGAACAAGTGTGCTGATACGTTAGATAACTACCCAACTTTATTTACATCACATTTTACAACAATACCCTATGAACCATGAAGCATCAATCCATTAAGTTGATATGCTTACTTAAACTGATTATATTCATGCAACAAGACATCTACCTGCACAATTCAATAAACTGGGTTTTATTGAGGATTGGAACCTGGTCCAGTATGTCTGGATTGTAAATGTTGAAGCCATAAACTTTTGTCACATTCACAATGCACTTGAAGTTCTGTACGAATTCACAGGTGTCTTCATCACCATAAACAATGCATACTCCTGTAAAAGTAATGACAACACTTCAATATTTTAATATCATGAACATCAATTAATGTATGCATGCATATTTATATTGCTGCAGGTTCCCCTTCTAATAACTACACAACTAGATAGATATGCTAAGGGTATGATAAAACTCGCTTTATTAAATGAACAGAAAAGGTATAGAAATGTATTCTACAAGAAAACCAGACAAAAGTCGAAATGATGCACGAAACCATCACAAGAACTGCAGCTACTCGGTCATCATAAACATCGAAGCTTAAAGTCTAAGTTTGGAAACCTGGTGTGGCTTAAGTCTAACTTAACTAATTACAACTCATACTTGGTTGGCTAACTTAACACAAGACAACAGATCTCATCAGATCACCCTAAGAAACAAGCTTTGACAATCCTAAACAGTACATGTCTTTATATTCTCTATCCACTCCTTTTCATGCTTAGCCACTTAACTCACCATGCATGACCAAACAGCCATACAGGTTCCTTCTTGCATACTGAGACACATCTAAGCAACTAAGCAATACCTACCAATACACAGCGCTTTTTTCAGTCGGAGCGGTCCGGAACGGCGTTCAGGGACCTTTTTTAGCCATTACAAAATAATTTAGTAAATTAAAACATTTCATACAAAATTATATAAACTTATTTGAATACTATAATTTAATGTAAGTGCTTTCAGTGTTAATTGATACTGATATAATTATATGAAACAGAAATATTAGCATAAAATATGCCCCTATAATTATTCTGAATTTGTTGAGTTCTGGAACCTTTTCTTCTAGAAAAAAGCACTGCCAATGCACAATGCTACAGTAATACCTCATAATAGAAGGCAGCATCTAACAATATATTCATTTATATTTATATTATCACCACCAAAGCAGGAATCAGTTACAATGCTATAAAGCCCATGTCTGCAATACAAAAGTTATATTGTGAAGCAGACAATATTATTATCCATCAGTCAATGATAATACTGTGTAATGTAACTTTGTAATCATCTGCAACCACTTTTCAAAATAACAATACTCGTGGAGTTGGACATGTAAACT
The DNA here is from genome assembly GCA_020284085.1 of Aporrectodea caliginosa. NCBI lineage: Eukaryota > Metazoa > Annelida > Clitellata > Crassiclitellata > Lumbricidae > Aporrectodea > Aporrectodea caliginosa. The sequence goes on along the minus strand of JACEVL010000131.1, from coordinate 233,641 downwards.
GGTAACAGTACCATACAACAAATCATCTTACTTAAGAGATGAAGGTCTCTTTTCACTGGTATATCCTACAGGTACTTTTGCTCTTGGACATTTTGGTTGACAACAGCCCGTTTCTTGGCTGTACCTATTACCGGCCTCCAGCCAGACATAGAAGAATCTATGTCTGCTACACTAGGGCTTCGCTTCCTGCAATAAAGTCCATGGATGATGACAGCCACTGTCTTGTCTTATGACCGACTGGTCAAACAAAATAATGAAGAGTAAAAAAGCTACGGTAAATATGCAGCCATAAACATACCACAGAGAAGCAGCACGATGGGACATATCAGACGACAGTGTTGACTTTTCATCTGCTCTGACAATACGAACCTAAAATAAAGACAATGTCAACTAATCAAACAAATGGCTTTAAAAATTGTTGGATGTTTACACAAGAGAAACACAAAGCCGAGCATAGCATGAATAAGCTTTGTTTGCTGTCTTACATGACCCTTTCTCTGTCACGCTCTCCCTCTTACGTCTGTCTTCATCCATTTAATTACTTTTCTGCTATTCAGGCAGGCACAATCGACTATCAAATTTACATAAATTGTCACAAGTAATAGTCATACAAAAATTTCTAGCAACAGAACATACTCATTTTGGCCTACAGTCAGAGTTAAAGTCAGATTGCCATAACAGGCCACACTACTGGCTGGACTCGATGTCACACTACTGGACTGACCAAGCAAGTGGCTTTTACTGCTAGATAAGTTAAGCCTGTTGGCATTCTAGTCACTTTAGACTTGCTGTTCACATGTTGTTGCAAGTTCAGCGCTTCTTCAAATCTCACGATATGACCTCGAGTGCAATAGATTTGTTTTTATGTTTTTGTTTCACAGTTCCTTAATGGCATCATCTGTCAGGACAAGAGCAGATCCAAAGGCCAATACGGCCATGGCTCCCATTTGATTTAGAGGACCATTAGCTATTGAGCTGTTGCAAATCTGTTTCAGAAAAGGTTGCCCACAGAAATGTACAATAAGTAACTAATGGTTATAATAGTACTGGTAAAGGAAAGGAGAGAAAATAAGTATACAACAGCAAGAAAAGTCGCTAAACAATGTGCAAAAGGACATCAAATGGTGAAAATAGCTACGGAAACAAGTGCAAGTAGATTGCAGTGCTCAGAGTCACGTATTTTTACTAGAACGAAGTGAACACAACAATTCGCTACACAACAAATGAACCACGGTAAAAACTGGGACTGTTATTATAGTCCCGGGTAAAAACTTTCCCTTTCTGAACTTCTGGAGGCACGAATATCAAAACATCGTTATTATCAATAGCAACGAAACGGCAATAAACAACGGCAACATCGATATTCACTTACGCACTCTAGAAGAGGCGTACTCCTCAACAATAAATTCTGATACTAACAACAGATTGACTTTTATCTGCACAATCGTACAATCTCTGTGCGATCAGGAGGAGCAAATCGATATAGGATGGCCAGACTTGCGATTATCATTAATTCTTTCTTCTTCAAGCTAAGACAGCAGGTTAGGTATACTTTAAACACACTCAACAAACTATGATATAAAAAACAATCCGTCTAATTTTGCGGAACTATACAACGGCGTTATTATATCTTGTTGTAGACGAATTCAACAGCGTCGCCATTTTAAAGAAACTCAGAAACCGGTTTTCAAACCAAGATGAAACGGAAGTTGGAAATAATTATTCAAAACAGGTTTCCGGTAAGGAAGTTTTCGTTACTCGTAGGCCTATTTTTTCCATTGATATCTGTCGAAATAAAGACAATAATTACGACATCAAGACAAAACTGGTAAAACAGGTTGGGTAATAAGGCTTGGCCAGTTTTAATTCACAGGTCACGATCAAGTGTGCAGCACATCTTCAGTTTTTGTGTTTAAAGTTTGAGCTAGGAAGGAGGGAACTTGCCCGTGGCGCTTTGGATAACATCTGGCACAGAGACCGAGAGGTACCGAGTTCGAGCCCCCGTTGGGCGGATATGCTTTGTAGGCTGCTATTAGCGCCGTTGTATTGCAAGCTGTCTGTTCTGTTAGTAGTTAAGATTTCAATTGCATAACATGTAAATGTACAGCGCAGTGCGTTTGTCAGGCGCTTATTAAAGAAAATATATTATTATTATAATATTATTGCAGTCTAAGTAAACGGGTTTGCACACAATGTGTAGGCCTATAGTAATAACGTTGCCAATAAACATTTAGACTGCATTATTATGAGAGAAGACAAATCGGCCTACTCCTCATCGTACACAAACTAACTCTGTCTTTTGTGGACCGAACTTACGCCTCTTATGTAGACCTATGCGCAGCCTTCTCAGCCACGACGACCCAAATCTTGGAATCGATCTATATAGATCAGAACTACATATCGGATATCTGCAAATCAATTAATCAATCTTGTTTTTACTAGAAGTCTTCGTACAAAGCCGCTTTAGGAGGCGGCGGATAAGTAGGATTAGGAGGGAGAGTAAAAGGAGGAGGAGGAGCTTGGAGGAGGAGCGAGAAGATGAGGAACAAGAAGAAGAATAAGAGGAGGAAGAGTCCGAGGAGGATTACGAAGAATAGTAAGATCTAGCCTATAGACAGCCACTATCCTTGGTCTCACAGTAAGCCCACGCGGTGTCACTTGGGGGCCGTCCATAAAGTACGTCACGCTATTTTTGACCATTTTACCCCTCCCCCTGTCACAAACTGTCACAAAACTCGGAACCCCCCCCTAAAGCACGTCACACTTTCAACATAGATATAATAATACTTCCGAAAGCAAGGCTAATACATAAACAAGGCTTCGCAACAGCATTATTAGGCTACTAGCGCTCCTAGCGAGAGGAATCGTGAAAAACACATTCAGGAGATATGCATTTCATGCTATTTTGACATAAAACTAATTAAAATGTTTCAGAAAATTTTTGAAAATTATTTTTAAAGCTATGAAATTCTGCTAAAAAATAAATTATAAATAAAATTTAAAAAAAATAAATGTGTGACGTCACACATGGCCTGACCACCTCCCTCTGTCACAAACTGTCACACTTTCTTAAACCCCCCCTCCCGTCCGGAAATTTTCGTTAGGCTACATAGGCCAGGCCTTCAATTTTAGTAGCCTAAGCCCGATCGTGTTCTTCGTATTTATTGCTATTGATATCTGTCGAAATAAAGATAATTTACTAAATCAAGACAAAACTGGTTAAACAGGTTGGGTAGAGGTTGGCGCAGTTTAAATTCACAGGTCACGAACGATCAAGGTGTGCAGCACATCTTCAGTTTTTGTTTTAAGTTTGAGCTAGGAAGGAGGGAACTTGCAGTCTAAGTAAACGGGTTAGCACACAGTGTGTCGGCCTATAGGCCTAGTAGCCTAATAACGTTACCAATAAACATTTAGACTATATTGTGACATCCGAGAGAAGACAAATAGGCCTACTCCTCATCGTAGGACATAAACTAACTCTGTCTTTCGTGGACCGAACTTACGCCTCGTACGTAGACCTATGCGCAGCCTTTCTCATCTACGACGATGACAAATCTTGGAATCGATCTATATAGATCAGAACTACATATCGAATATCTGCAAATCAATTAATCAATCTTGTTTTTACTAGAAGTCTTCGTACAAAGCCGCTTTAGAAGGCGGCGGATAAGTAGGATTAGGAGGAAGAGTAAAAGGAGGAGGAGGAGCTAGGAGGAGGAGCGAGAAGAGGAGGATAAAGAAGACGAATAAGAGGAGGAAGAGTCCGAGGAGGATTACGAAGAATAGTAAGATCTAGCATTCTAGCCCAGACAGCCACTATCACTGGTCTCACAGGAACTTCAGGAAGCCCACGCGGTGTCACTGGTGGCAACTGTGGGTCACCTATGGGTCCAATGTAAGATCAACCAAGATGTTGAGGAGAAGAAGGAAAAGGAATAGGCTACGTAGGAGGAAATTTCAGTGATCTCTAGGCCTACTTCAAGGAATAAGCGGAGCTCACTGGGAGATTTATCTTTATGAAAACATACATAGGGCCTACAATACATACAATACAATGCATAAGCCTACATACATATAAACATACATGCATACATAGGCCTACATGTACATACATACACACATACGCACAGTGCTTTTTTTCTAGCAAAAAAGTTCCGGAACTCAACAAATTCAGAATAATTATAGGGGCATATTTTATGCTAATATTTATATTTGATATATTTCAGTATCAATCAACAATGAAAGCACTGAAATTAAATTAAAGTATCTTAATAATTTTAAATGATTTTTTAATTAAATTTTTTAATTAATTAAAATATTTTTAATAGCTGAAAAAGGTCCCGGAACGCCGTTCCGGACCGTTCCGGCTGAAAAAAAGCACTGCATACGCACATACATACATACATACATACATACATACATGCATACATACATACATACATACATACATACATGTACATACACACACACATACATACATACATACATACATACATACATACATAGGCTATATAATATTATATACATGCCTACTAGGGATAGCCTAGCAGAAATTCACGACAAAAAAGTTCAAAATTCACGGTACCGGTAGCGTTTTGAAAAATGGGCAAAATATCACGGCAAATTCCCCCCTTTTCACGCTGTACGTACAAATGTTTGTGTAATTTTTCAGTGAAGTAACGAAGGCCCGTCACTGCCCACCAATTCTCAAAACCGTACGGACGCCATTGATATGCCAAGGTCATGTGGCCTGGAAACCAGGGTATGGTCTCCAGAGCAGCGTAGTCTAAACCATCAATGACGTATGCAGGTGCATGGTATAACCATGTGGTGTGGCGACATCTTTGATCTTTAATCGAATTCCAGAGCATTAATTTTACAGCTGCTGCGCTAATCGATGACCGGAGTGCACCGAAATCCCTCCGCGTGTGATTGCACTTCGCGGTTCAGTGACTAAGTGCAACGTACTTGATGCCTGATTGCCTTCGACCGTCGAATGCACCGCTTAATCCCGGCTGGAAATAAACAGGCTTAGCGACGTCTGAAATTAGAGATTTTTCCTGCTTGAAACAACTAATTCAGTTTCAATTATATAGGGCTATGTAGTGTAGAGACAGTAGAGTCTACTGTAACATTTACAGAAACATAAAACTTAGCGTGATATTGCAAAGCGACTGTGCGTCGCTGCTTTGATCTACAGTGGCGGCGCCAGCATGGGGCTAGGGTGGGCTGAAGCCCCCCTCCCTATCGGCGGCTCACCCCCCCCAAACAAAAGTGGAAAATCACTGCCAATGCCAGAGAGGAGGGGAGAAAGGGAAGGAATTGGGGTTTTAGCCCCCAAACCTGGAATCCTGGCCCGCCACTGTTGATCTATAGGGTGGTCCGGGGAAATATGGACACCTTAAGAATTTTTCATCATTTGAGCAGTCCAGACACATGCACAAAAGATATTATGGTATAATGTGAAGCAGAATTGCTATATCTTTTCATAGGACAACTGCATTTTGTGATATTCTAAAATGTTATTGGCTGAGAGCATAAAGAAATATTTTATAAAGTGTCCATATAACCCCAGGGTGTGGGGCAATACGGACACAGTATGTCCATTTTACCCCATATATCATATATGTCCATAACAACCTCATTATTATAGGCTAGCTAGTATCAATCGTTTGAAAGGCAGAGAGATTTAATTTGTACAGCAAGGTAACAGTTTAGGTGTATAACAAACACTTTTGCCTAATTTATGCAGGAAAACCTTACTAGAATTACTATGGAAAGGAAATAATTCCAAAAGGACAAGTTCACTTTAGAAATGTAAACTTCACAATTAACTTGCAAATACGAAAGCCAAACCAAAGCAAAAGATAAACATAAAGCTCATTTACAATCAGAAGGCCCTACTTAATCACTGTCATTGCAAATCTCACAGAAATGTCTCTTGATCATCATCAGCTCCTGCGCAACTGCTGAGTGCCCAGAGACTGTATCTCTGGCACGAAATCCAACCCTCAGCAGAAGCTGAAAATAACTCAGCACAATAGTGAACTGTGTCATCTTCTTCATCTTCTTTAATTTCAGATAGTTCTCTTTTCTTGTTGTCTTTTTCTTAATTTTCCCCTTCAACTATTCTCTTGTTTTATTTTCTATGTTCTTTCCATTTTTCTCTTCATTTCTCTTTTCATTAACCTTACTCATTTTCTTTTCCATAATGTTTTCTGTTTTATTTCCCTTGTACAGTACTATCCTGGTCCTTTTGAAGGAGTTATCTTCTTTTTCTCCCCTTCTAACATGGTTTTAGATTGTGCAATGAGAAACAGTTCGCTTTTTTCTCCCACTTCCATGACGAATCCCTAAAATGATTTCTGCATTAAGAATGTCTGAAAATGATGTTTTCGGCATTTCTGTCTGTGCAGCTGTTGGTGGGAAAAGATTATCGTTGACCTGATAGGACTGCTCGACTGCTGAGTCGGTTGATGTTCCACCTCTTGTTGTGGCTTTAAAATTGTTGGATGACCCCAAACTGTCTGCATAGAACTTGCACATCTGTTCAATTTCAGTTTCTTTCGCTAGGTCATAGGCTACATGGAACATGAACATCTTTGCCAGCTTTCTTTAAGGACATTCCACCTTCAACGGCAGCGACAGCAATACCTGCATCTTCTTCTGACCATTGTACTCGCAAATTCTTTGTCTTGCACAGTCTAACCATTTCTCTCTTTCAAAAAATAAAACCTTGTTACCATAGGGCTAGGCACAAGTTTGGGTGGTAGGCCTAATAATAAAAATGAAATAGGGCTATTCCTAAAACTTAGGTAAACATAATGGGGCAATATGGACATTGCACGGGGTTATATGGACACTGGCCATATTACCCAGACTTGTAGTGGCTATATAGCCCCAATTGAGTAGCAGTAACAATGTTGTGAAAATGGTGGTCTGCCATGTGCAACGCAATTCATAGAAACAATTTTTTAGAAGGCCAGATGCAATAACAAATCAATGGAATTTTTCTGAAAATTTCATCCAACAAAATCATTGTGAAAAATTGTAAGTTATACTCACCATTACCTTTAAGGAAATATGTCAAATATTGGAAAAATTCAAGGAAAATTCTAAACTCAACTTGTAATCTTCTCGCTTTGATTACGAAATTCACCGGAAACAGCATAAGATTGACAGTGCACTAGAAATACCATAGACTTAATATTTAGCTAGAATGACAGGGTGACCATAAAACCCGGAGGGCCATATTACCCCGGGCGACCCTATGTTACTGATCTGATCGCATTGATTAGGCCTACACGTGATTTGATTCAGGACGTTTAAACTGACAGTTAGGCTATACTTATTAGGGACAGCGTCGTTTCTCTCTTATTTGCATTATTATTTTGTCGAATCTTATCAAATAATTATTAAAGCGTGATTTCATGCCGTGAATTTGCCGATGAGACTCCCCTGCTTGTCGTTGCAAACTTGCAATGTTGTATCGATCCAAACCTGAACTTTCACAAGTAATGCAAATTAGATAAATAAAATAATGTCTGGCTCCAGGTTCCTCGTGAAGTCTGATTCATCGAGCGCGATCGATTTACCGATCGATCAGACCGTTGCTAGGCGATCGACCAAGGAGATCGATCGATCGCCTCAAATGAGAAGCTCTGGCGTAATCGTAATCTCGAGACTTCTACAGCGCCCAACAGGCGCTTAGTCAAAACAAGATCGATATAGGCAGGTAGGTACAAATCGGTTCCAGGTCAGGCAGGGGTCAGGCAGGGGTCAGGCAAACAGACAGTCAGACGGCTACGGTGAATGGAAGCGGCGAGGGAGGTAATAGAGGAGGAGGCCCAGCAAGAGGGTCTTAGAGTAGGATTGTACAGAGCAGCCTTTTGAGTGAGAGACCTGTGGAGAGATAGCAAGAAGTGAAATTTTGGTGAGTTCGTAGGATGGATACGATATTTCTGAGTAATGCTGGCAGGAGTTTGTTCCACAGAGGCGGAACAGATTTGCAAATATTAGTGATGTCGGAAGGGTGGAGAAGAGAAGCATTTGCACGAAGAGGAAGATACATACGCGCAAACATACATTAATTCGCACCCACATTATACAGGCCTGCAGAAGTAAATAAGCAAGTAAGTAAGCATATTGTTTATTACGATCAACTGCTTATACCACTTTGGTTTACATGACATTTAGGCTAAACAAGATAAAGCGTCCATGTCAAAAACGTTTTCTTCGTTAGCCTATAGCTTGGAGACCTACATAACTATTCATCTCCTTTTAGCCTGTGGATTATAGCTAAGCCGAGAGTCCATCATATTGAGAGTACCAGAGTCAGAGTTACATAGGCTCTGCAGCAGAATTTAGAGGCATCCTGAACAGCATAAATACTCAACAACGGCGGCTATTCAGTCCATAAAGTGACATATAGGCCTAATTATGTAACATCGCCCACGCTACGCATCAGCAGACATTACCGGACGACCCTAATAGGCGGCGTCTGCGATCATCGCTGTCCGCTGATGTATTCGTGCCCGTTACTAACACTAAAACGGGTGATCGCCCCACTGATCGAGTCGCTGGTCCACCATATACTTACTTACTTACTTACTTACCGTCTACGTGCTTGGGACAATCTTTCTACACCTATCCAGGAAGCCAAAAGCCTTTTTTGTTTATAAAACAGTTTAAAATGTAGCCTACTTCTTATGGTAATTCCGAGCATTAGCATTTGCGCTGCAGTAGACAGTTCTGTAAATTGTAATTATTTATAGCCTAATTACAATTACATAGTCCCATCATAGAGCGGAACAAATTTCTGTCCCGTTTCAGATGGGCTAAGTTTACAGATGAAACTTAGCCTAACTCCTAAAGAACCTGAATTCATTCATACATTCATTAATTCAATGAGTGCATTCATTCTTTCATTAGCCTCGTGCTTCATTCGCTCATTCGTTCATTCATTCATTCATTGGCAGATTTGTTCATCCGTTCATAGGTTAATTTCTTTCAAATTCGTTAAGTCATTCATTCAATCGTTCGTTCGTTCTTTGGTTTATTCATATTCATGAGTATCTCTTATAATATATCCACGACCATTCCGAAAAGAAATCGTAAACGTTCCTCTAAACTGAGCATTATCCTCAGCGCCTGAAAAAGCGAACAGATGAACAGGCGCCCAGTTCCGCTGTATAGTTAGGCTCTGAGATCGCCTTCAGCCGTTCCTATGATGAGTTATGTACCAATCGGGGTGCATTCGGTGAGCGCTCTCGCATCATCGTAAATCCCAACGACCTCTTATAATATTAAAAATCCAGTAGACCCAACCATGGATACATCATACATCTATGGACCCAACCACACCTGTTTTTGTGCAAACGCCAATGGATCCTTGTGCGTCGCATCTCGGCCAACCGGTGCAGGAATTAATGCCATAAAAACGCACTTAACAGTAGTTCTCGGACTGTGACCGGCAGACGCATGCGCGGAACATAGATCATCTGCTTCGTAATAGAGCGCGTTAATTATACCGTATACTATAATTATTAGAGGTCGTTGGTTGGAAATTTTTATAGCGCTGAGTCAGTGCCTCTCACAGGATTGACACATAGTTTAGGCATATATGTAGGTCATCTTTTATTATTGTGTCTAGTTCTCGTGGGAGAATCTAGGATTTTATGTTGGAGGTAGTAATGCTATGTCTAGCAATAGGACCTTTATGTTAGCCTGTCAAGGTTGGGGAAGATTTCTTCCATTACGGACCAATGAATGACTGCATAGTCTGAGAGCAGGCGAGAATGGTAACGCTTTATCATCAGTCATTTAGTGCTCTCTGCGACTGTAGTGCTGCTTGCTAGTAGATATTACGTATAAAAACGCGTGTACATAGGTCGTCGGAAAAGGAGGTCCGAGAAAACTGACATACTTTTGACCCTTCCCTCCAAATGACAGCATCTCACCGCATGCATCTGGATTTACCATTCTTTTCGGACGTCCGTACTGCAGTGCAGCCGAATACAAAGGTCTAGATTACAATACAACTAGAGATCCTGAGTGGCCGAGTGGGTTGGTAGCCCGCTCTCCACGCCGGCGGCCCGGGTTCGATTCCGGGTCGGTCGGGTTTATCAGAGATTAATTTCTCGGATCTTTACTGCGGGTGGCTCGGTCGCAATTTAAACGTGGAGTACGAGGTTGCTTTCTGCCTCCGATACTAATCATCTTCGATATGAAAAAGTGTCGTTAAGCCGAAACAATTATTACAATACAACTTGTATTTGAGTCATTTTCCGGTAACATGGTAAATTCAGAATTCAGCTGTCCCCGGTCATTTCTCGAAAAACTATACCTAGTCTGATTATGCTAAGTGTTGATATTAAAATGTATTTGATCAGTCAACAATTTCAGATATTTGAAAGTAATTTAAAGCAATAACCTAATTTATTAAGATTTATTTTCAATTTAAAATGTTCCACTCCGTTACTGTCCCTAGGCTCTAGTACTTATTGCTTTAGTCTACAATTTCGATATGATTTGTATTGAGCCAAAAATTCACGTGTTTCTTATGTATTATATATTTGTGTATGTTTTAAAATACAACTTGGTGAACCGGATCTTCAGCATAATTAAAGTAAAATTTTTAAAACTTGTCCCAAGGAATTATGTATACTCCGTTACCATGTAAAAAATTAATCTTCTATCTCAGAACCATTCAGTTTTGTGGTCGCGCAACTAGACTCATCTCTACTATGTAATCTATGTAAGCTATTTATATCTTCACCAACGATATAAATGGTTCGACAAATTTCATACGAATTTTCATTTATTTCGTACCAGATGTGTTTTTTATTATACGGCCACTCCGTTACTGCATTTTTGCCATGATTATAAATGAATCTAATTCCAATAATATTTGTAATATAACGCTTATAAGCAAAATAATGATTTTACCAACGATCGATGTGGACGCGTGAGCGATAATATGGTATTTACCGAGCTGCAACCAGAGCTTCTGATTTGAAAATAGAAGGCGATTTGAAAATCGATCGCGATGGATTGCGTAGGCGATCGGTGCGCGATCGACCTCGAGAGCTTTTGTGTAGGCCATACAGCGTAGTTTGTGTATCGTATTCGTATAGCTGCATATTATATAGCCTAGTATGTAGGCCCTATATAGCTGCATATTATATAGTACTAATCTAGAAGCCTAGTAGGCCTATCTCAGTTCAGTTCCGTTATTATTACTATTGATAGTATTATTAATTAGTTTTGATATAGCCTAGCGCCCCTTCAAGGTGATCGACTCAGAAGCGCTCCTAGTTCAGCCACGGCTAAATAAGACAGTCGTTGAGTTATTAAAGAAAAATTGTGTGACAGTGTGCACTCTTTGGGAGCTCATTCCAGTCCAGCAACCGAAAACGAGCGCCGTGCTAAACTGCACATTATTATTCCACCTCCGCATCGTCGCCGTCATTGCTGCTTTCAATAATTTCCGAAATTAGTGACGTTACGGACTTACAAATGACGTTACGCAGGAGGTGTCCACCGTGTTGTTATGACCAGTCATATTGCACGAAATTGGAGCGATCACTCAGCAGACATTAAGTCACGCAAGTGACGTAACGCTGCGTTCCGAACTCATTCACCGCGTGACACCGCCGCCGCCGCAAGTAAGCAAAAATTAAGTAATGTAGATTTTTAGGTACATAAAATAATGGCTCCAGTTTCCTCTTGGAGTAAACCGATCGCGCTCGATTTGCGCGATCGATTTTCCGATCCACCAGATCTTTGCTAGGCGATCGACCAAGGAGATCGATCGATCGATCGCCTCAAATGAGAAGCCCTGGCTGCAACCCAAATTGTCTACTCCGTTACCTGTCCACTCCGTTAACATTTATTTGGTAACGCATGGGACAGCTATGTAACGGAGTGGAAAAATTGTGTTCGACACTCGAAAGATAGTAACGGAGTGGAATTATTATAGGCTAAATGGTGTGGTATTTTGATGCTGTGAGCAAATTTTTAAGACAATACCATAAATATTTTAGTGTTTTCTGTCTATTCGATCACTGGGAATGATTGCTCAAGTGATTTCTTTTCAGTTGTTTGGGCAAAAATATTTATTCAACTTAACATTAGATGCTTTTATTTCCATAACGGAGTGGACCTTTTTCTAAATAAATGAAACTGTGATGGAATCAAATCATTATAAGTTTTCTAATTTCTTTTATTTCTATTTTATAAATATTAATACTAGAAACATATTGGAATGTCAAAATACACAACAGAAGCTGTACAATGTATAAAACAGATCTCATATGTATACAGTAACGGAGTGGACAAATATTTTAGTAGGGCTATTTTTTCTACCAAAAACTTTTTACATTTACATATTAGTGCAAAACCAAATATATATTTGTGAAATAGAAACATTCAAGATTTGTTCCAAAGAAAAAAAACTGTATTTAAAAAAATTTTTTTTGCTTGTTGAATTTGTGAATTTACCATGTTACCGGAAAATGACTCATTTATAACGCGCCTTAATAAAACAGAGTCTTACTATTATTATTTACATACAGACATTATTACATATTTGTAATATTTGTAATTGTAATTATAATAATAATAATTATTATTATTATTATTAGACCATCTCAAGCCTGTTGATCTGCTACGGTTAATCATGCTGTGGGTTGGCGTGCTTTGATAATATCGCATGCAGCAAAAAGACTCTAATTAGATTAAATGGAATGTTAGATTGTCTGCTGTCTGACTGAAAACGTGGTCTTTCAGTTTCAGGCTTAGGCTGTACTGAAATAATTGTATGCACATTTACATGCGGACATCCGCAATGGGAAGCACGCTCCTTCTTGTTGTCCGCATGAAAATAACCGCATCTTTAACTTATCTGATTTTTTAATTGCAGCAGCATCTAAAAGGTGTCAAGAAAAAGGAAACAAGAAATAAATTAGTGCAATTTAAGTCTCTTTTTAAATTTCCTAATAAATCTGAGATATTCCGTTATGCCAATATTTTGCAGGATTTATCGAGTTTCATCGGACCGCCTATTAGTGTCCATGTCTAATGTCTTCGCCGGAAATTCTAGAGGCCAACTGCTTGCTCCACAACTCTAATTCGGATGCAAATTGAGTAATAATTCTGTCTTCAATCGAAGTTATTACGGGTTGGTGTTATCGAAAATGACGACGTCATTCATAGCACCAAGTCATTTTAAAGGGATAATAAGTGGCTATAAAACATAAACATATTAAAGGAAAAGAAGCAAGGAAAGAAACTAGTTCAATAAACATATTGAAGACGCATGCGATATACGACTTCTCATCCGGAATTGCAGATTGGCATCGTGGCTACGCAGTTTAATTATGGTGAAGACCATAGTTCAGTAGCCTATATTAGCCTATATATCAATATTTTTGGCTCCAGTTATTTATCTCCCAATGGATTCCTATTTCTGGACACAGTGTAACGAATGAAAACTGCAACAAGGGAAAGTGGTTTCCTCAGATTACTTTTTACGAAGCTGTTTAGCGTCGCCCTCCTCCTCTATTTAAGCTTAGGACTGACACGACCAGAAAACGACAATGGTAGAGCTTGTGAGATGGGAAGAACTTTCAGACCAAATACTGTCCCATTTTTCAATTAAACAAAAAGGACATCTACTGCATTTCATTTAGTCTGTAACGTATAGGGCAGCCGCAATCCTTATCGCTTCTCGTATAACTGTAAATCTTGCTAAAGGCGCCATATAAATCACCAGATATGTACATATATACTGTGCTTCAAGCCACCAGACGAGATGTCTGACCATCTGTCATTCGTGTTTGTTCGTTCCTCCATCTGTCTGTCTGTCTTTGTCTTTGATTGTTTGTTCTATCTCTCTCTTTTCGGCTTGTTTTACCATGAGTAAACTGATCCTGGTCTCTATCTTTAGACATGCGGATTATAATCATTATAAATATATGTTACATGTACATGCATAAATACACGCGCACACACACACACACACACACATATATATATATGTATTACACTATATGTAATACAAATACAATAAATACAATACAATACAATATATGGATGTACGAACTTATGTGGATATCTATGTATGTATGTATGTAAGAAAGTACGTATGTGTGTATGCATTATGTAGGCCTAGGCCTACCTTTGTTCATATGTATGTCTGTATGTAATAATATAATAAAACATTTATATAGCGTCTATGAACTTCTCACAAGCGCAGCATGCATGACAAGTGTCCAACAAGTGTGACTATAGTATAGTAACTCGGAAATGTGTGTTGAATTGAAACAGTGCACCTATTTAAACGAACAATTATTCTAATTAAATCTAATGTATGAATGTGTATGTTTAACTATGTAGGGCCTATGTATGCATGCATGCATCATGTATATATCATGTATGTGTGCATTTATGCATCCATTTATCTATGTATGCATGTGGGTAGGCTCTACAAATAGTTCTTCTACAGGTCTGTTAACCGCATGCTTGGGCTTTAAACGACATTTAATGACCAAGTAGAATTAATATTTTTGTTTATTTTATAAATTATGCTGTTTATTCTGTTTACTCATCACTCTGTCGCTAGGTTTGGTTTATTATTGGCAATTTGTTCTCCTGGTCGTTAATGCAGCACTAAATATTTGACACTTATCCTGCACGCACAGACGTCGGTAGGTGGCCGTGTTTATGGTGGTGGTGGCAGTAATTATGGCAGTGGTGCCCGTGGTGGTGGTTGCAACTTGCAGTGGGGGTGTTGTCGTGATGACAATGACTGCAGGTACACTGCCACTGCAACCACCACCAACATTGCCATTATTACTGCCACCACCATGTGTGCATGGTGTATTAGTTGCAATGGTGGTGGAAGTGGTGAAGTGGTGGTATACTGGCTGCAGTAGTGGTTTCGGCAATGTTGGCTGTGACGGCGGCAGTGGTGGTGGTGGTGGTGTTGGTGGTGGCTGGTGGTGGTGGCGGTGGTGGTGGTGGCAGTGGTTGGTGGCTGGTGGTGGTGGTGGTGGTGGTGGCAGTGGTGGCTGGTGGTGGTGGTGGTGGTGGGGGAGGGAATAAGGTATGCGATGAATTGCTTCTGTCTCGCATGTTAATGACCATTCATAATTCAACGGGGATGTTCGGCTGCGTGATATCGAGTGTGGGTTTGGCTCTCAGCAGGTGGCGCTCCTCTCTCTGCTGATGACGATCTGACGATCTGATGTTAGAGACGACGACGGGGGTGGGGTAGGGTGGTGGGTGGTGATGGAGGAGTGGGCGTTGGTGATCGTGGTCCCGTTATAGCTTCTCCGAGCAGAACCCGATATGGACGTTAAGAGCGCCGACGTGGGTAAACTCGTTTGTCATCCGATGGAAAAGAGCTGCACCAGCAACAGCAGCACCAGCACCAGCAGCCTCTGGCGGTTGATGCTGATGCTGCCGTGGCTGATGGCGGGAAAGCGTCTCTTCTTCAGCAGCCCTCATCCGAAGTCGTCCGACAGTTGATGAAGCATCTCAAGTGGAGCATTTCGCATCAGCAACAGCATCAGGACCAGCGACGGATGTTGGGGTAAGTCTAGCGTCATCGGTTGCTACCGTTGCTGATGAGGAGCGTGAGGATGATGCGTGCATGCCAAGTGCCAAGTGATGCGACTCTGCATGCTCAATGCTCCCCATTCAGCCCCTTATTAAGCGATTGAAATGCCGTTGCTCGCCATTAAAGCCGCCTTAAATTGAGACTCGTCGTTTTACCTGCAGCGTTCATCTCGTTAAAGCTGTTTTAGGGAACAACAGTTTTAGGTATGCGTTATAGTGTTTATGTTTCTATTATGTATGTGGGTATGTAACTGAACTCCTAAAGTGCTTGTGGGGAAGTTATACATTGAAGGGAAGTTCGTCAATCATAACTGTCATTACTTACTATCTGACGAACACTAAAACACGCCATTTCCAGTTATATTTATTTTTATGTTTGTATGTGTGGATTATTGCATGCATTAATGTCCGCATCAACGTATGTATACGTATGTATATTTGCGTGTGTGTGCATGCATGGGTCATGATATATGTATGTACGTATGTGTGTGTGTGTATGTGTGCAAGCTGATGTTTTTTTAATTGTAATTGTAATTAGGACAATTTCTATATCATCGTCAGTAGTAAGCTACATCTACATGTAGATGTTTTACACACAGTCAACTGTCAGCGCATATGCTCAGAGTTAGTTAGCAAGTGCATTTTAATACTGTTTCGTATGTATGCATGTATGTATGCATTTATGTATAACCGTAGATGTATACGAGTTTTAAGCCTGGACGAAGGAGAAAGGTTGGTAGGTCAGGTGCACATAAACTTCCGGTTGTAAAAGAAAAACGGAAACAGAAATCGATCGTATGAAACATCTTGCATCAATTCTCGGCAACCGAGAAACACATTACATATGCTGTTAAACAGTTTTCTGAGAATAGTGACATTGATTTGGAGTTAGCATAATATTATTATGTTGATTAGCCTAAATAATATTCGTTTCTGGACGTTTGATTGACAGCAGTATTATGTGTATAATATGGAGTATGTAAACGAATTGCTATATCTTAAGCCTTGCGTATGTAATTAGATAGTCATGCAGATGTGACTATGTAGTCGCACGCGAAGTGCGCGAAAGAAGTTGCTGACATGAGCGACATTTTGATTTTTAGTTACAAGTACAAGACAGAGAGAGACACACAGATAGATAGATAGATAGATAGATAGATAGATAGATAGATAGATAGATAGATAGATAGATAGATATGTAGATAGATAGATAGATAGATAGATGTAGATAGATAGATAGATAGATAGAATGTGATAGATAGATAGATAGATAGATAGATAGATAGATAGATAGATAGATAGATAGATAGATAGATAGATAGATAGATAGATAGATAGATAGATAGATAGATAGATGTATAGACAGATGTATTGTACAGACAGACAGACAGACAGACAGTCAAAGAGACACAGACACAGAGACAGAGAAGAGACACAGAGATAGAGACACAGAGACAGAGACAGAGAGACAGAGACAGAGAGACAGGAGAGGACTTATGTTATCTAGCGTAAAGGGACAGTTGATTTGCGTGTTGAAAAGTTATCGGACTGTGTTAATGTGAATTGACTGCCACGCACTACCATATAGTTAAGTTACTTATAGGTAGAGACAGAGTAGGAAAGTAAAGTAAAAAGTAGAAAGGGAAGATCACAAAATGCTGTGGATGGAAAGTGATGATCAGATGATGATGACGATATATGTCGGAGCACGCGGATGGATAATAAAGGATGGTCAAAAAACGGAAGCGTACAATCGATACCAATGGGCATTGAAATTCTCGCGGTCTTCAAGAAAGAAGAAAATAATATGTATGTATATATGTATGTATGTATGTATATATGTATGTATGTATGTATGTATTATGTATGTATGTAAGATATGAATGTATGTATGTATGTATGTATGTATGTATGTATGTATGTATGTATGTATGTATGTATGTATGTATGTATGTATGTATGTATGTATGTATGTTGTTTGTCTGTATGTATCTATGTATGTATATATGTATCTATGCATGTATGCAGTATACCTCTACAAATATATGTATGTATGCATTTACGACATAGCATGTATGTAATGTATGCTTGTATGTCTGTATGTATGTATGCGGCCAATGCATGGCAACGCATGTATATATGTATGTACGTATGTATATATGTATGTATGTATGAATGTAAAGTATGTATGTATGTATGATGTATGTATGTATGTATGTATGTATTGTATGTATGTTTGTAAATGTTTGTATGTCTGTATGAAGTGTGTATGTGCGAGGTAGCATCCATGTATATATGTATGTTTTATATGTATGTATATATGCATGCATGTATGTATATGTGTGTAGGACGATATACGTTAGGTTTAACTTTTCGGTTAGTACTAGGTCATGTCTATGAACCAGTTAGTTCTATAATAAAATTTCAACTACATGTTTAATTAACGACATAAACTTTCTTTCATCGCATTCTGCTTCTTAATTGGTTGCCCTATTTAAACGGGACTCAAGCCCCTTCTGGATCTGCCGTTTGTTCCCCAATACCCTGCTAGTATTTAATGTTAAACTGCATTTTCTCTTTGGGATCAATGAACGAAGATGTGTGTATGTATTATTATTATTATTATTACAGTAGTTTTATATAGCGCCCCTTCAAGACAGTCTACTCAGGAGCGCTCCCAGCCCAACCTCGGTCAAACAGGACAGTCTTAAGGCTAGAGAAGAACTGAGCAGAGTGTCCTATTGAGGTCATGTACGCAGTGCCACCGGAAGCCCATTCCATGTCATGTATTTATGTATGGGCCAGCCACAGAGAAGGCGCGGCGCTGTCGGATATGCAGTATGAGGACGGGGACAAGTTAACTCTAACTTGCACGGCTGAGCGTAACGAGCCACGACGCGGAACCAGTCACAGTAGGGCAGCAGAGTAAAGATATGGAGGAGCCAGGTTTCAGTGCAGCGCCGGACCAATGCAGAGACCCGGTAGGCAATGCGCTGCGGATAGGGGAGCCAATGGAGGACATCCCGCACGTACCAGGAGACTCGAGAGAACTTAGGGATGCGGCCCACAAGGCGGGCAGCCGTGCGCAGGACTCTGTTAAGGCATTTAAGCCGGCAAGCTGGGAGCCCATCATATATGGCACTACAGTAGTCCAGACGGGAGACTACGAAGGAATGAACCAGCGTAGAAGCAGCATAATGCATTAATGTATTTATGCGTAAATGGACCAGAGGCGTGGATGTTTTTGTGGTGTTGATATTTTGATCGGAGTATTAACCGTTTGCCATTTTACCGGTTCGCACATCTCAAGAGAAATCACGCAGGTCAACGCATAATAATATTCAGACTGCGAAAGAATGAAAGATTTGATTAACAGCCGTGGGTCATGCTATAATAAATATCATATATATACATATATCATAGGCTATATATATATGTTTATATATCATATATATCATATATATGTGTATAGGCCTCTATGTATATATATCATATATATGTGCATCATATATCTATTATCACTGCCTTCACAACAAATGGGATTTCTGGGCACGTGAGCTGTGCCAGACGTTTCGGCATTGGTATACACTCAATATATATACGACCGAGATTTCGAGAAACAGAGCAGTTATTAGGCGTCGTATTTTCAATATCCAATGTCGATAAACAATTCCTGAACGAAAGCGCCGAGTGGAAAATTAGCTTTGTGTAGTTATCAGTGCGCTCTGTGAGACTGCAAATAAGGTAGATGGAAATGTCGAACACTTTGTGGCCTCTGCTGACCTCTATATTGGCTTCTCCGAATAGAAGGCATATATCACGTAAAATAGGTTTGCTGGTGTTGAACAACGCTGTGTCGTAACAAAGCTGCTTAAGGTCTCCCTCCTCCTTTATCGAGGCACGGGACTGACACCCAGTGGTGGGTACTAACTATTTTTTTAAGTTAAACTATAACTATTATTCAACTAAAATAAAAATTTAACTAAAATTTGGCAACTGATTTTGTAAATAAGTTAACAAAACTAAAAATATTTAGTTACACTTTTTCAAACTTTAAAAAAAACTTTTTTCACAAACATTTTCACAATGACAGAGGTTAACCTGGTTAAGTGAACTGTAATAATGCAGAGCGTCAATGACAATTTCTCTTTCAAATTATGTAATGTGTACTAGACTATAGGCTAATAGTCCTAGTACAATTCTAAAAAATATGAAGAAAGTTGATAATGCAAACGATGATGCATCATGCAATGCAGTTCACTTGACTTGAGTAATAAAACGTTAGCCTACTCATGACAATCATTGCGGAAGATAGTTGCGTAGCCTAGTTGCTGATTATAATTATGTTAGTTAAAGTTTTTAGTTAATGACTAAATAATAATAGTTAAACTATGATTTTAACTAAAAATTTTTTAGTTAAACTTCTGCCTTAACTAAACTAAAAGTATGAAACTTGTTAGTTAACTTTTGTCCATCACTGCTGACACCACCAAAAAATGGCAGTGGCGAAGTTTGTGAAGTTCGATAAAGACTGTTGGAATATCACACGGAGGAGTTATATCTATCAATGGTGTGCTGAAGATTTTAGTCGGAAACTGAATGAAAAGGCAGTCACGATTTCTATCCATTTAGAATGTTCTGAAACCACGCAGTTTCAATTGAACGAAAGATATTGTTATCCTAATTCTTTGTGATCAAGCTCTTTTCAGAACGTTCCGAAATTAGACACAGATGATTTATTGTGATTCAATTCCATTATTGGCAGAATATTTATCAGATGTCTAGCCCATATATAGGGGCCTATAGATGCAGGTAAGTAAATGACAATATGTTATATAGTTACCGTACTCTATTTGAAATGTATGCCTAGATATACTACCCAACAGCTGGCAAGGCTTAAAGTAGGGCTGGTACTGATTAAACAAAATTAATGTAATCGATTAATATCCAAACTTTATCTTCGATAAATCGATTACATTCGATTAATTTAGTATCTGTTACGTAAAGCGTAAAAACTTTTTAAAATGTTGTAACTGAGTATTTCGTTCAACAAAAATACTTCAATCATTCCACGCGCTGAAGGTGATACGTCAGCGATGTGTTTGGACCACGGTAAGCGAACTGTTTACTGCAATGATGACATAATATTATGTGTCGTCATCTTCGACTTTTCGATCAGCATTTACCTTAAATGCAAAAATGATCGCCTAATTTTCGACTCAAACGTTTCACAATATCATTGTTCGCCATATTGTTTACTTCGACATCATTAAATAAGTTTACAAAAATAATCGAACAAGCCAACAGTAAACATTAATCAATCAAAAGTTTTAACGATTAATCGATTAATTAATAGGAAACCGCAGCCCTACTTTAAAGTCGTTATATTTTCAGAATATTCGAAAGGTAGGCTATTTTTATGCTCTATCCAACAACTGAAAAAGCATTAAACTTCCAATTTTTGTATTCTTTCAGACTTCTTCGAAAAAGAAACTTTTCGATGACGAATACATTCCGATACTTTCACATCCTGCAGTTGTTCCGAAAGGGTCTTCCAGTGAGGAGGAGCTACATCATCTGACCACCTGATCTGAGGTCTGTCCTCTAGAAGTCGTCCCTGACCTGCAGCGAATCTAAAAAGAACCACCAGATCTGGAGATCGGAATCTTCTAAAAGAATGCATCCTCGTTGATCGTATCGCTTGTTATCCATCGATCCTGCCGCATGTCTGTCGCTTGGAGCGCCATGATCTCAGCCGTGGGACAGGCTCTTCTGATCGTCCTCTATTCATCTGTGATGCTGTGCGCCCTCATCGGTAACTCGGTCGTCTGCTGGACCGTCTTCTCCTCTCGACGGATGCACTGCGTCATCAACTACTTCCTCGTCAACCTGGCCGTCAGTGACATCATGATGGCCGTCCTCTGCATCCCTTTCAACTTCGTCGCCAACGTCCTCCTCCACAACTGGCCCTTCGGAGCCGTCCTCTGCCCACTGGTCAGCTACTCCCAGGTCGTGTCCGTCCTCCTCAGCGCCTTCACCCTTCTCGCCATCAGCCTAGACCGATACCGTGCCGTCCTCTTCCCGATGCGTCCGCGGCTGACGACCCGAGCGGCGGCCGTTGTCATCGGGTCCATCTGGGGCCTGGCGCTGGTCGTGTCTCTCCCGGTGGCTGTCCTGTCACGCATCGGTGTCAATCAGTCGAATGCCGTGCGCTGCGATGAAGCGTGGCCGAAGGCTACGCATCGCTACGTCTATTCGATTGTCGTCATGGTGATGCAGTACTTTCTACCGCTCTCAGTTCTCGTCTTCACCTACACAAGGATCGCCATTTCCATCTGGGCAGCGAGACCACCAGGAGAAGCACTCGACCACCGAGATCAGAGGATGGCCGCATCCAAACGAAAGGTTACTACTAGTATTACCACCATCCCCTACTACTACTACTACTGCTGCTACTGCTACTACCACTACCACTAACTCTAATACCACTACCACCACCACCACTACTACTACTGCCACCACCACCACCACCACCACTACCACTACGGTCACTACCACTAACACTAATATCACTACCACTACCACCACCACCACCACCACCACCACCACCATTACTACTGCCACCACCACCACTACAGTAAATAATAATGATAGACCCTTGGACTCTTTTGGGCTGAAAGTAATAAACAACCATGCAGTTCATACCAAACAGAGGAAGGAAGATTTCTACGACCAGTCAAACCTGAAATTGGGCAGCAGAGTTCGCGTAAATAAATAGCAGAGGCATTCCTCAATTGGCATCGCCAAACCCAAGTCAAAATCTCCAGTTCAATACGCTGGGAAATAGACGGAGAATGAGGAAACATCACGAATAAAATGCGAGACATGATCAAATTTTAAAACTTACATCTAGAAGTGCATGCGCATAAACTTAGCCTATATAGGAGGGCAGGAAACTGTAAAGTGAGGTAAGGTCGATGTAAGTTGTAAGATGTTAAATTCATCCAATGCAATTTGCAAAGACAGTCTTTGCCCTATCTTTGTTGCCCACCGATCTAGTTAATCAACGTGTATCATCTATACGTTGATTAACTAGATCGCTTGGGCAATAAATAATTTCCTACCGATTTGAGGTACTTTGGGGGAAACTTTTAGGAAGATTTGTCTCTTAGTCCAAAAGCTGGCCACAGATTTGATCAGTACCTGGAAAAATTATTTTTTTTCATAATATGCAGGCATGGTATTTTATTAACAGCATATCTGATTTTATCTCAAGATAAAAGAACTTCACATCAGTTTCGAACCCAATACTTATGTTATTGTGAGGATTTTATAATCTTTAGATCTTGACTGTTCCTAATTTCACTACTTAGGCCTTAGGGGGTCCTACGGTCCTACCTAGCGGGATTTCGTTCCTTTAAAAATCTCCCAATCGTTTCCCATCCTGATAATTTGACCTAACCTGTACTGAATTGTCTAGCCTACCTATTGTTATTTTTTTCGTAATATCTGTAATTCTGTATGCATTGATAAGAATTGTGATGTATGAAACAATAAAGAACTATTTTATTTTATTTGGCCTGGAACCGATTTTGACCGTATACCTGCCTATCAATTTTGTTTGGACTGAGCGTCTGTGGTTCCCGAGACTCCGCTTTTTGGACGCTGTAAAAATCTAGAGGTAACGATTACGAATCTAGGCAGGGAGTGCCTCTCCATTATCAAGCATTTATCGGATGTTATCGCCAGAAGTTTATGACGACAGCAGTGAAATAAACGAACCAATTTTGAGCTGAGTTAGCACTTATGTTGCCGTCTATCATGTTGATCATTCTGAGAATTTATATAGCGCCTCTTCCTGATATCTACTCAGAGGCGCTCTCTGCTCTTCTGATCGTCCTCTACTTCTTCAGCGCTTTTATCCCTGGACATCTGACCTGCGAGGATGCTTCTGCTCCTCTCACACTCAGTCCGTTCGCATTAATACGTTCGCCCTCTGACAACACAGACTGTTGTGAGCCGTGGCTCCTAGCTCACCCAGAAAATTCACTTATTCTACACATTTATATAGCGCCTACCTTGACCAGAGATAAGTAACTAATCGATTAGATTCTAATCGATTAGGTAATCGATTAGACAAACAGCTAATTATAATTGTAATTGATAGCTACAAGATTTTTGCTAATTCTAATTCTAATCGATTAACAATTTAACTATTCGATTAGCTAATCGATTAGCTGTTTGTCTAAGCTTAGCAAATTCTAATTCTAATCGATTAGCTACAAGATTTTTGATAATTCTAATTCTAGTCGGTTAGCAAATTTCAGTAGCTACATGTAATTCTAATACTAATCAATTAGCAATTTAACTAATCGTTCCCATATCCGATCTTGAAGCGTCCCTCCTCTTAAAATTCCACTAAATCGCAAGAAGTTCACCGTCTTTTGTCTGATGTCGACCTTCATTCTGACAGTTCCATGTCTACTGTTTGCCACCATGCTGTCTCCTCTGCGTGACCACCCCGGATGCTGACCTGGTACCGAAACGGATAAATCAGCCTGGCTATTGCGTAGGCCTACTTGGTTTGATATAGGCTAGCGCCGGTGAAATAAGCTGGTCTCCCTGACGTGGCTTTTGTGTAGCGCTGAGAAATTTCAAAGATTTACATTTACGTTAACCTCAATAATTACGCTGGTCTATGCGGTAGTGGTCTAGGCCTGTAATCCAAAGATATGAGGTTGGTTCGTCATTTCTCACCACTGATCGGACTCGATGTTTAACTACCGTGGACAAGCTGTCCGTACACGCTTATCTCGTGCAGCGGATCAATACTTGGATCTACTGCTGATGTCGCAGGTCTCTGTAAATGGCCTCTGGCGGTCGTAATTTGTTGTTAAACTAATCCAATATAATTATACACATTCTAATGAAAGAATTATCTGCATTGTTTTATAGTTGATTGTGCAAGGATAACTAGATCGCTTGGCGATAAATAATTTCCTAGTCGCATTGCAAACTCCAAAATAATTAGGATTTGTAACTAATGACATTGCGCGCGTATCAGGCGCAATGAATGAATGAATGCGTCAGTAAGTAAATTAATGAATATATAGGTCTACTAATCAATTAATTGAAATTACTTGCATAAATTATGTTTTCATTCTATAAGCGTATTCTGACGTTGTCTAAGGCTGAACTTTTCTTTCGGGGCATGAACCAACAGCTGTTACAGTAAATAGCTGTTATCACTCGCACGCGTCTTGCAATTGGCAGGTTCAGGTCATTTGCAATCTTTTCACTATCACTTTCACATTATGAGGTGTATGATTGTGTATGCATGTATGTATATGTGATGAAATGAAGAATGAGACCTCATGTGTGCCTTTACTTGTTATGTTTCAATAGCCAACGCCCTAGTATAGTGTATTGCAGGCTGTCTGTTCTGTTAGTAGTTAAGATTTATGTCTTCTGTCATTTGTGTTCTTGTGAATTGTTTCAATTCATAACTATTATACACTGTAACCGGTTGCGTTTGTCAACCAGATTGTTTCAATAAAGAATATTATTATTATTATTATTAGTTTCAAGTCGTCTTGATTACTGTGACTGTATAATCTCTATTGCAGTCTAGAGCTTGAAATATTAACACACACTTTGTACCTGGAGCAAAGTGGTGCGCTTGTGGATTACACCGGCTAAATTTGTTGTGAGAACTGGATGGTAGAAGTTGGTATAGAAATTTAAAGAAAAAAGGTGGTGGCAAGTTGGTATAGACTAACAGTGGTAAGAAAATGGTAGGTGGTAGTGGCGCACTATAAATGCGGTGTTGTATTGTATTGCATGGTATGATATGACGATCGGTGTGATAAGCCTAGTTCTGGTGTCGCAGTAATCTTGTACCAGTATGGGTTTTACATAGACTGAAAACTATTATGCGATGTTTTGCGGCCATAACTGCTTTCGTAAGTTTCGTCATCATGTCGTAACGGAAGTCGATAAATAGACTTTCGATTGCGTCACTTCCGCTGTCGCCATGTGTCGGCTGAACCTTGGTCTGTGACGGAGGCGTGGCCACCGCTGCTCTGCTCTGACTCAGGATCAATGTCCGATTATATTGCGTTGTTGTTTGTCGCTCTGGTTCCGCTTTGACGCGACCTGACCTCGGCTAATGGGATGGATGGTATGGATGGTATGGCCGGACTGACGGACGGACTGACGGGGATCCGGGGCGTTTATGACCAGAGACGGACGTATAAGGACTCTGATGGGATGATGGCTAAGATGGCAAAACAAGGTGCTCGAAGGAGTCTCAGCGTGCTCAGCAACTGAAAGCTGCTTTGGAAGAAGCGGAATCGATCGTTTGATGGAGAAACTGAAGAAGTGGAGAAAACATCCGACCCACTCAGAGAATCGCAATAAAACGAACAATGGTGCTATATAAACGCTGGCAAAACAGTTCTTAGTAATCGCAATCTACGTACATGTATGCAGTCGGAAACACATTGTGCTGTGTATGTACGTCGTACGATGCCTATTTATGTGCGTGTGTAGGTGTTTGAGTAGGTGTGCATACATACGTGTATGTATGTACATATGTAAGTGTATATGTGTGTATGCGTGTGTGTATATATGTGTGTGTCCGGGAATACTATTACTAATGCTTCTGATTGGTCGCGAGAATCCCTTGGATCAATTTCAGTGTGTACTTTCGTAATATGCGTCCGGGAACCCCGGTTGAACACCACTGCGCGTGTCGTTTAACATAGTAATGCAAGGCATCTAGAGGTCTCAACGCTCTCTGCACGGCTGTGATGTTTGACCGAATCCTCCACATGGCAGAAAGGAAAGGGCGCTAACCACCGTAGGCTAATAGCCTGGCTCACCGTTATCTCGTAGCAGATTGTGTGTTGCGCCATTGTTACATTAATTGTTTTGCGCCGAAATAAATAAAATTTATAAGAAAGAAATAATCGAGAAGGCTTGCAAGCGATACTAGTTGGGCAAACCGTTCAAGTATACAACGGTTGAATCGTAATACTTTCCAAAATTTAGTTAGCAAGATTCCGAAATTTATAGGCCTACACGAAAAATGTGTAATGGAGCTAACTTGCTTGGTGTTCAACCAAACTTCAGGGTTGTGCAAGCCCTGGTGGTTGCCAATGGTTTCTACTTCATTTAGACTAAAACAGCTAACGCTTTAATTGCCCTTTATAAGCATGTTCTTTCAGACGCGAAATATAGGCCTACTACCATCATCAGCCAGGCGCGGATTTATAGGGGGCGGAGCCGGCGTAGCCCCCCTAAACCTGCAGCAAATGTTCTCAAACTAAACTGACCTAAAACTAATATAACTGCAATTTGGGAATAGGATGTTTGAAGTAGCTGGACCGGCAGAATGGAGCTCTCTTACCGGAGCTCTCTTACCTACTTATCTGAGTTGCTAGCTGACGTTGCCCACGTGACCAATGACTTTTGCCGTGGTCCGCCCTCAAAACGGCTTAAACAAGCAGTTTTATCATTCGCGAACAAGCCGACTGCCGTTGGTAAGACATAGGCCTATCTTAGGCCTAAATCTCAAAAGATGGCATATGATTATAATTTTGAAATTCGTCGTGCTGATTCTAGCCGCCGAAAAGCGTTCAGCTGCCGATATTATGGACAAAAGCAAATCAAGGATATAGAACTAGGCCTACTCATATAATCATTCTCTTAACGCTCAGTGGCCTGCGGTCCATGGATGAGGCGCATGATCCATCCCTTGCTTATTGAATCTATTTTTATACAAATACTAGTGTATTCAATTTCTATCATTACTATGTTAATTATCGTATGATAAATTGGCATCGACTATATTATTTTTAGTTGGGGGCAGCCAGGGCCGCCGAAAGGGGAGGGGCAAATTCCCAGGGGCCCGGCGGTGTGAGGGGGGCCCGGAGTGCCCGGGGAAAAAGTAAACAATGTAAGAAGTTTAACAAAGACGAAGACATTCTGCATGTAGAATTGCGAGTTTGAAAATTATTATTATTATACATTTATCAATGATATTGCAATATTTCAGCATTTGCACCAGAACATTTACCATTTCAGAACAACATAGTGTCATTAAATCCCAAAGAAGATGGCAATTGTCTATTTTCATCAATTTCTGACCAAACGATCGAAGCTATGTCTCTGCAAAAACATAAGTCCAGCTACAATAAGAAGTGACATCGTTCAGTATCTTTGGGACCAACGTGATAGTATTGTATTGTATTGTATTTGAACACTTGTTATAGCGCCTCTACCAGATTTCCCATTCAGAGGCGCTCCCGACTACTGTGCGAACGCTGAATCGGAGTTTCACGCCGAAGCGCATGAGCAATTGCGAGTGAAGGACTTGCCCAGGGTCCCTACGCGGCGGCTTTGAGGTGGATTCGAACCCGCAACCCTCCAGCTGCAAGGCACCGAACATACCCCTAAATCACCGCGTCCCAGTTGTATTGTGATGTGTTGCATTGTGTGTTGTATTGTACTCCACGTTTATAATGCGACCGAGCCACCCGCAGTAAAGATACGAGAAATTAATCTCTGATAAACCGACCCGATAGTCTTACCTTGTTGGATGGCACTACAGTACATCTGTCTGAAAAGTTTCACATGGCGATGTTGAGTCTTACCTTCATGAAATGGCACAGCCAGGTACTTTTGGTGACCACATAATGATACTAGGAGCCTGCTGCCTGTACCTTGTTCAGTTCACAATATCGTCTTCACTTGGCGACAATGCCACAGCTGTTGTGGCTCCTAATGAGAGTAGCACCATCATGCCTGACTTGCCAATGTTGCTACTTGGACATATTGCAGAAGGCAAAGGAGACCATTACGTGAGCCTTGTTGGTGGCACAATTCGAACTCCGCCATTGGAGCAGGAAGCATCTGCCACTCAGCCAATACCACTTGCACAAGCAGCCAGTAATATGCGTCAGTTTTATATGAGAAACTATATATTATTTTAAAAGTTCCATAACATTTTCTATAAAAAGGATGATTATAGTTTTGCGTGATCTAATTTCACATATATATATATATATATATTATTAATTATTATATATTATATATTATATATATTATTATATATATATTATTATTATATTATTATATATATATTATTATAAATATATTATTATTATTATATATTATATATTATATATATATGTATATTATTAATATATATATATATATATTATTAATAATAATAATAATATATATATATTTATTTATTTACGGGATAGGATTGGTAGTATTTACGCCCCCTAACCAGAAATCCTGGATCCGCCCCTGTCAGCCTTCAACCAAATACCGTTTTTTAGTAAGACACTAGCTACGTTACTATGAAAATTGTGCAAACCTTGTTTTCCTATTGACTTCTGCGGTCTTTGATTGCCATAAGATGTCGTTGAACTATTGGAATCCACCCAAGTCGTCAAAACGAACGAAAAGAAATCAGCATCAGGAACATAGGCGTAGCTACATGGAGGCACGAGGAGGTAGTTGCCTCCTCTTGCTTTTTTATATACTGGAACTTCGATTGTCTAATGACCCCAATAACCAGGATTTTGCCAATTATCTGTTAAGTTGCCTCCTCTTGAATTTGAGTCTCGCTACGTGCCTGATCAGGAAAAACATAAAGAAACATCTAGGGGACATAAACCAGTTTATCAGTCAGTTCATTGAACACCAATAATAACAATCGATATTACAGTCACTCAAAGAAAGCATCAGTAGGCATTCAAAGGTGAGACAGAAGAGACAGCAAGACCCGATAACAGGGTCACCTATAGTTTCTCATAACAGAATTCATGACGGTATTTTCATCAGTTTCACAATTGGTCAGGTTTCGTTGACTTTGCACATTGTATTGTATTGTATTGTATTGTATTGTATTGTATTTAAAGATGTATAAAGCGCCTATCACAGTGTACACCAATCAGAGGCGCTCCCAGTGCGAAAGTCCTCAAGAATAAAGACAAGTTTTGAGGTAACGAAAAGATGTAGGAGGACCA